>JAURVB010009110.1:0-12531 GCA_033002965.1 Piper betle
TTCTTCCCAACTTCCTCCGACTTCAAGAATGCATGCTCGGAGTAAATCCTCTAGGATTTGTATGGTTCACTCATTTTGCCCATCTGTCTGAGGATGAAAGGTTGTGCTGAATCGTGATTCAGTGCCCATAGCTACCTGAAAAGCTTTCCAAAATCAAGACATGAACCTCGGATCCCTATTTGATATGATCTCCCATAGCCTCCATGTAGGCTAAATATCTGGTCTCTGTATAGTGTGGCTAAAGTGGTTAGTGGGTAATCTTTCCTGATTGGTACGAAGTGTGCGCTCTTTGTGAGTCAATTTACTATAGCCTATATCGGGTCCTGAACAAACCGACTACAAAGTCATACGCTATGCTCTCCCACTTCCACTCTAGGGTTTCCAGTGGGTGTAGCATTTCACCTAGGTGTACGTGCTGAGCTTTCACTTGTTGGCACACCAAACATCTGACAATTGTGCTGTATACCTCTCTTCTTCATTCCTGGCCACCAATATGGTCGTCGAATATTATGGTACATCTTCACTCCACCTGGATGCACTGAGCATCTTGATGTGTGAGCTTCGTGAAGAATCGTACTTCGTGAAGAATTGTACTTCAAAGTCTAGAATATTTGTCACAAAGAATTTACCTCTCAGTCTGACCAACCCGTCTGCATCTCTGACCAATTCCTGATGTGTTCCCTATTCCAACCATTGTTTCAACTGTGGATCTGCTTCTTGTGGACTCCTGATCCGTTCAAGTACACTCGGCTAAATGGTCAGTCACGCCATCATTCCAACCAACTGTCTCTGGCCTGTAGTATACTGAGTCACTGACACTATTGCCAATCCTATGAAGTACAAGACTTTTGGCTTCCTGCTCAATGCATCTACTACCACATTTTCTTTGCCCTTGTGGTATGCTATGTCAATCTCGTAATCTGATAACATCTCTAACCATCTTCTCTATCTACTATGTTAGGGTTTTACATACTATTCAAATCCTTCTGCGTGAAGATGTATTTAAGACTATGGTGATCAGTCAAGAGTCTACAAAACATTCCATACAAGTAGTGCCTCCATATTTTGAGAGCGAATATGACTACTGTGAGTTCTAGGTCATGTGTAAGATAGTTACACTCATGCACCTTGAGCTGACGAGATGCATAGGCTATAACCTTACCCTTCTATATCAAAACAAAACCTAAACCAACCCTTAAGGCATTTGTGAAAACTACAAAATCCTCATGTCCCTCTGGCAATGTGAGGATAAGCGCTGAAGCCAATCTCTCCTTTAGCGTCTTGAAACTCTGCTCACATTCATCCATCCTTCTATATTATTCCTCTTTTCTAGTCAACCATGTGAGAGGGGTTGCTATGGAAGAGAAATCCTAAATAAACCGTCTATAGTATCCAGCTAGGCCTAGGAAACTCTGAACCTATGTAGGTGTTTTTGGTTATTCCCACAACACTACTGCTTCTAGCTTGGCTAGATCTACTGAGATTCCTGATGTTGAGATAATATGGCCTAGAAAATTCACTTCTGATAGCCAAAAATTATACTTTGAAAGCTTCCCATACAATCTATGCTCACTCAACGTCTACAACACAATCCTCAAATGTTGTACATGCTCTTCCCTAGACGAAGAGTATACCAGTATGTTGTCTACAAAGATGATCACAAACTGGTCCAAGTATGGACCGAACACTCTATTCATCAAGTCCATAAACGTTTTTGGACCATTGGTCAATTCGAAAGGCATGACCAAAAACTCGTAATGTCCATATCTGGTTCAGAATATAGTCTTCGAGATGTCTTTTGCTCTAATCTTCATCTGGAAGTATCTTGACCTCAAATCAATCTTTGAGAAGATAAGTGCAAAACTTAAATGGTCAAATAAATCATCATTACGAGGAATAGGGTATCTATTCTTAATAATTACATGGTTTAGCATCATGTAATTGATGCATAAATGCATGCTTCAATCCTTCTTCTTCACGAATAACATAAGTCACCCAATGGGGAAACACTCAGTCTCATGAACCCTTGATCCAATAGTGTCTATAGTTGTTCCTTAAGTTCCTTAAGCTCAAGAGGTGCCACCCTGTACGAAGCTCTAGAGATCAGCATTGTGCCTAACATTAGCTCAATGGCAAGGTTTACCTCTTTGTCTGGCAGCAATCTAGTAATCTCCTCTAGGAATACGTCAGTAAATTCTCTGACCACTAGAATCTCCTCAATGTTTGGCTTGTCCCCGAACCACTCTACTCAACCAAAACTAACACTGCCATTATCAGCTCACTACATTTGTCTAGCTATCTCACTACATTCTAATAGGATATCTATCCTTTTTCTCTATCTTTACAATGACCTTACTTGGACAATCTATCATGGCTCCTTACTTGGACATCCAGTTCATTCCAAATATCATATCAAATTCTTGTAGCTTAAACAATATCAAATCAGCTACAAGTTATCGCTGTTGAATCTCAACAAGGACATTACACATACACTCACCCGTAGCTATCACACTATCGGTAGGAGTGGACCCTAATAATGAATGTCTTAACTCTTCTAAATTACATCCAATTCTACTTTTGTGCTTGTACGAAATAAAAGAGAGTGTGCAGGTAGAATCAAATAAGACTCGTGTAAGTACAAAGCTTATTGAAAGCATACCTGTCATGACTATCGTATCCTCAAGTGCCTCTGCCATAGTGGCTGCATACATCCTCACTCCCTGCTACTATGTTGGGGCAGCATAGGTGATGCTGCTGGTGGTACCGCTTGATTCTATTCCCTCTGATTCTGAGCTAGTGGTGCCTGTTATCTACCCCTCTGCTGTCTAGTTTGCCCTGCAACCATGTACCCTCTATGCTTCTATCCCTTATGCTGCTGTCTCAGTGGCTATTGGTCTTCACCTCTATGGCATTGACTTTGGCCCTATTGGCTTCTTAGCCATTGTTGCTGCTGGGGAGCTGGGATTGCAAGTCTCTGTTGAGGCGCTAGGAGAATCAACTACTGGTTCTAGCCAGTTGGACAGGTTGCGGCTTTATGCCCTGGCTGACTGTAACTATAGCATACCTTAGTGCCTACTCTGTACTATGCTACTTGATGTCCTAGTTGACCACAACTATAAAAGCATTTGTGTCTCCTTTACATTCACCTCCATGATGACGTTGGCAATTTTAACAAAAAGGTGCTCTGTTATCCTAAACTTGGCCATCCATAACCCTCATAGCAACTGGTGCATCTACTTGATGTCTCTGTTGTGCTCCCTGCTCTGGCTAATATGACCTAGGATGTTATTGTCTATGGTCAAAATCATGGCGTGGTTGAGTAGTTATAACTCACTCTGCCTCGCCAACAGCTCTCACTACATCACCGAAGGTAGCACACTTCCCATCCAAATAGGCCATTCTGATCTCATGATGGAGGCCTTCATAAAAATGCTCTATCCTTCTTCCTTTGGTGGGAACCAAATCCTGTGTGAATCTTTCCAGGGCTCTAAATCTTGTTTCATATTGCACAACAATCATGGGTCCTTGCTTCAATGTCTAGAATTCTCACTCCTTCCTCTTCCTAACATCTAGTAGAAAGTACTTTCCATTGAATTCTACTCTGAATTCCTCCCAAGTGATGTCCTGAAGTTGACGGTGGGCAAATATGGAATTCTGCAGTAAATACCACCATACTCTAGCTTCGTCTTAGAATGCCTCTGTAATGATGTGTACTCTGTGCTCCATTGGGCATGCCATACTATTAAACACTCTTATGGTTGATGACATCCACAGGAATGCCACTTCTACATCCAACTTCCCAAAGAAAGGTCATCCACAATTCTTCACGAACCTTCACACTACCATAGTTCTAAATTCCTTGCATCCTCTGATCTGTTCAATCTTTCTTCTAGATCATACTATAGAAACGGTGGTCCTATACCTGCAGTACACTATTATATCATGCAGATCCACTTCCACCTGTAGTCTGCCTACTACCTGCTACTGTGGGTCCCCTGATATTTGGTATCATTCTTGCCTGAAATGGGGCAAATAGAGGAGCCATTGTTGGAGTAGTCTTTTGTTGCAGCGGTGGAGGAGGAGGCGGCGATATCTACCTGAGCTCTCTCATGAATTCCTCTTGGTTTTTCTGCATTTGTATATAAACTTCACCCAATTTGGCAATCATTGTATCCCACTCTCGTCGACTACTTCTATTGCAGTGACTGTCATGACGACTATCTTGGCGACAACTCTCACTAGGTCAACTAGCTGAAACGGGCACATTGGTCTCTTCCGGTGGCATGGTGGTCCTCAGTCAACTAGAGGCTGTGTCAGTGTGACTTTGTCTGGGATTATCCTATCTGGACAATGGAGGGGATGGGGCTCTGATCTGTGTCCTATGAGTTTGTTTCATCATCTTGCTAATAATCTCTGCTCTAATCTGATCACCTTGCCACACCACCGATTCATAAGAAAATCTGCAAACCAAAAACCTTAAGACAGAAAAATACCTATTTGCATAGCTCAAAGCAGCTTTTGCACAAATGTAACTTGTAATACATCTAACGTCCTAATCAACCAAGAGTTAGCTCTGATACCAAGACTGTAATACCTTGTTTCCATTCACTCGTGAACCAACTCAGAAATGTTATTGGCAACCGAACCATTCATTAATCTACTTGATTCAGTTAAGCCAAGCCGGATCTACCCTTGGCGTCTCAAGATGGTGATGCAGCATGCAAAGCATGGATGGAATGCTTGGGTTCTAAGGTTGTCCTACATGTATGCTATGATATGCATTCAATTATAAAACAAACCAAACAAGTGAAAAATTTAAAGAAAATATCTATTTTTAAAACAAAATGGACAAAGTCACCCCTAAAAGTGCAATAAAGACCACCCTATCAACAACTAGCAATATATGTTTATATCAATAAAAATAGAAAATGCAATCAAAACTTCAAATTCTAGATATCATTACTTTCATCGTCTTCTGGGCCGAGTGTAGACTCCATTACTCAACCTTTTTATTTCTATTCAAAGATTCATTCACATGCAAAACTTTTATTCATTCATAGAATGTCATTCAAAGTTCATCATTCAATCAGTTCAATACTCATCATCATCACCAATTGCTCTTGGCAGTATGTCTGCACAATTTTAGTGCTACTCCTCTGCAACCCTGATAATGCTTATTCCTCACAGTTCTCACCTACATAGAAAATAAAAAGCCAGGTGTAATGAGAGTTGTTAGTTTAGAAATAACTAATAACAAACTAACATTGGAAACTTGACCCTCCTATTAAATGAATACTTCATTACTCTTCCTTATAGAACTCTTATAAGGGCAATAACTAGGAGCCATCGACCTCACGCGACAACGTCTCCTTTCTATCTCATCTTCATTCATTGGCCACTTAAACTATCCCTTGAGCAGGAAAATCATTTTTTTCTTTTATCCCTCTACATCCTCCATATCACTCCTGGCCTTGAGTACAGAGGCCGAGTACTCTCAGGCATGCACCTTCAGTATCCTTTGAAACCACAAGTGTAGACATGTGCTATATAGTAGTATCCGTAAACCTCTATAGTTCTCCAAGTTTAAGGAACTCAAAGGTTATCAAGATCCCTCGGGAATGGAACAGACGCTCACCAATTCCGGAGCTCGCTTTGATGAATACACACCCTATCTCAAGACACAATCATTGGTTTTCCCTCATCTCACAACTCACTAAAAACTCAAAAAACTATATATACAAAGGTCTGGGTATGGATTTCAATATAGTAGGCCCGAAGGCATTATGATCTGGATCTCAGTTTTTGAAAACAAACTCGAGGGATCTCATCCGCAAGGGTTATTAATCCAGAAACATCATACGACGAATGTAACATGTGGAGTGGTATTTAATAAATCCACCACTTGACAAGTCCACTTACCTGTTAAAAAAACACGACAGAGTATAGAAGTTAAACCAGAAGCGGGTCCCAAATGGACCTATTAGAAGCTCCAATCATGTCCATGCGCCTAGGTGGCGAGCTCCTACTCCGTACCTACACATCAAACTAAAAGCTAATGCCCACTTATGATGCTGTCACACATCCTATAGCATACACACATCAAAACACACTCACATCAATCGCACATCAATCCCAATCCATATAAGATTTCCTATGCTACATTGCCTTAAATTATGATACTTACTTAGTTTACCTAATTAGTTCCTTAGCATTCATTTTGATACAATTAAATCAAGCAATTCATATTTTTATTTGCAATAACATAGTTAACATATCAATTCATCAATCCTAGCTTGTTATGCTAATAATTATCACCATTAAGAAATTAAATCGGAGTTATTTATACCTCGCGCCGTTGGCAATCGGCAGTGGCTAAGATTTCGTTGCGCAGCTCAAGACTTGAATTTAGTACCTTGCGACATCCGAAGGTTGATCATGCTCGACTGGATGAATTCGGCGGAAGATCTGGTGAATTTCAGCAAATCCAGTTTTTCGGCGATTTCCAACAATTTTTTTACAGTTTTCGACAGTTTACCTGTGGCTTTCCAACGATTTTCTAGTGACTTTTCCAGCAAGACAATCGGGGCTATGGGTTGGCTTTGGATCGGCGAGCTCGGCCCAATGGTGGTGGTGGTGAGGACGACAGCGCGGCGTCGAGTTGGCCGGGGTAGGTCGGTCATCCTATGGACCCTCGGCCAGCCTGGATGGCAGCGCTAGGTATGAGGAAATGGTCGGGGGTGTCATCAGTGGCACAACAGCGGCTGAGCGGCATGGACTGTGGCAAATCGACACTGGGACGGGTTGTGCGATCTCGTGGCATCGGGGTGTCGTGGAGACCAGGTGTCGACACGGCGGGGCTCAGCTGCGACAACACAATTATGACACGACGAGGCTTGGCGGCATCAATCGCCGACTGTGCGGTGGTTGGAATGGCCGTCGACGATGAGGATAGGGGTGGTGTAGGGTGGCGATCAGGGTTTGTGAATGACAAGGTCAGGGTGAGCCTCGGGGGTAGTCTCGTAAATAAAACTTGAGTCAGACTTTAACTTGAGTAAAAAATATTAACTAACTCGTAATAAATCTTTAAAAAATCTATAAAAATAGGGGAAATCTCATAAAATATAATATACAACATAACATTACAATAACATGTTATATAACTAATGACACACTCAAACTACACTATAACGCGTCGTAATGCATTATTCGGCCTAAAAATAATTCTACGATCAAATACAACTGCATATTGTTATATACTTTGATAAATCATTTCTCATTATCTTTCTGACGTTATCAACATGTTATCAGGTACACTTGACCCTCATCGCTCATAACTCAGGGCTAGCCTCGACTTAGCACACGGTTCATGAAACTGACTCAATTTGAACCAACAGTTGAACTGACCAGTTCGCTAATATAAAACTCTAACTCGAGTCACAGGTTTTACATCCTTCAGTTGGCTTCTCATAGAACTTTGCCCATCCTAAGCTAGTGATGATTTCTCTGATATCTAGATTTGTGCTTCCATTTTCTAGAACCAAAACTCTTTCTTTGATGGCTTGTTTGCTTTGTACACTTTTGAAAGATTTCCATGGTTTTGGCCGAGATGAAGGGGTAATGCTAAGTTGGTGGCAATATCTGCTATTTCTTAGTCTTTACAGCCAGAGTTTTCATTCGGGATGGTATCTCCTTAGGCTAGCTCTTGGTCCTTTCTTCTTCAACTTTTTCTATTGTATCTAGTTTTGATTTTCCTTTGGGAGCTGTGGAGCAGTCTTCCATTATCCTTGTTCTTGTTCTTATCTCCCTTGTACTTCCTATGTCAAGCTACTCCAATTCAGTTTTTCTTTTCTTCTTTAGTGTTTGGTCAGACTGTAATGACCCGGCCCAAAGTGCAACGTTGTGGGCCTAGCTGGCCAGGTGTTACTCATAATTAAGCAAATATGTCTAACATTTTTATTTAACAAAAACATATATAACGATCCCACAGTCTTATATTGTTTCCCAGTAGCCACACTTATTTCTCAAATAAATAATAAAAGGAGACCTCATATTTATTTTACTCCATGCCCTGGTTGTCAATCACCTACTTTCTTATCTGCACACATGCGGAGGCAATTCTGCGTTAGTGATTACAACACTAAGTAGTATAATAGATAAAACAAATCAAGTACATTCCACTATTTCCTTATGTTTATTTTAATATGCGGTGGAGCGATTCCGCTACACTCCAAAACAATGCGGAGGAGGTATCCGTTGTGATCCACACACCCCAGCCGTAGCCCTTTTGTGGGGAGGCTACCACTACCGTCTCCAGTGCCAGTGCCTCGCACACCCCGACCGTAGCCTTTTTGTGGAGAAGCTATCACTGCACTCGGGTGATTGCTACACCCCGTTTGTGGGGAGACTACCACTACCGTCTCCAGTGCTAGTGCCTCGCACACCCCCGGCTGTAGCCTCTTTGCGGGGAAGCTATCATTGCACTCGGGTGATTGCTACGCCCCATTTGTGGGGAAGCTCTCACTACCAATTCTAGTGCCAGTGCCTCGTACACCCCGGCAGTAGCCTTTTTATGGGGAGGTTATCATTGCACTCTAGTGCCAGTGCCTTGCACACCCCGGCCGTAGCCGTTTTATGGGGAGGCTATTACTGCACTCAGGTGATTGCTATGCCCGTTTGTGGGGAAGCTCTCAGTGCCAACTCTAGTGCCAGTGTCTCGCACACCTCGGCCGTAGCCTTTTTATGGGGAGGCTATCACTGCACTCCAGTGCGATGGAGGAATCGTTGTGCCTTGCTCACCCCAGCCGTAGCCTTTTTATGGGGCGGCTATCACCACTCCAAAACAATGTCGATGCATTACACAATTTACGCACATAATACGACCCCGTGTCAGACTGAGTCAATTCTTTGACCCCGGTTGCACTCGGTGCATGGTGGTCGAATCTGGGCTCAGGCCGACCTAGGCTAACAACAAAGAAAGTACTATGTTCTACCTATTATACGTACCTGACTTGTGATTTCGTCTGACTATGACCTGTGAACCCTATTCTGAATGAGGGCATAAAATTATACATTAGTATAATTTTATTTTGCATGAACCTACATGCAACTTACATGACTAATATACTATCAATTTTTAAATGATGTAATTAGTTCACGTTAGTCTTCATTTCTTATTAAATTTTCATCAATTCTAATGATAATTAATTATTAATTATTATCCAAATCCCCATTATCTAATTGATAATTTAATTATTAACATGTCCATTTACAAAACAACTAAGCAATCGACAAGAACCCCATGCATAAGATGCTGGAGATCTAGCAACTTGGCAGGGTGTTTTCAACAAACCTTACATGCAAGAATCCTAATGGAAACAAATAAGATGAGGGATGAAATACTCACACAGTGGGGAGGTCGCCTGGGATGGAGATGACAGATGAAATACTCCCTCCTCCTGCATATATATACACTTCAACCATTCCCTCCATTAAATTCTCACACCCCATCATCCATTGGTATTTCCTAGGTTCAATGACCCCTTCATTAAATTCTCACACCCCATCATCCATTGGTATTTCCTAGGTTCAATGACCCCTTCATTAAATTCTCACACCTCATCATCCATTCATGAATAGGTATTTTCTAGATGACCTTAAGTTGAACCATGACCGGTCGACTTGATAACCAACCATATTGGTTCATCTATATTTATTTCATAATATTTAGGTTCGAGTCTTGTAATAAAAGTCATGGTTTTTACACAGACTCTTCTAGTTTCTTTTCCTCTATCTCCCTCTTCTTTCCAATTCTTGCAATTGGAGTTTTTTACGTTTAAACCTCAACACTCCCCTTGTCTTTCTTTTCTGATCTTGTTCTTTGGCAGCTTGCTGCTATGCTTTGTGGACTTGTCACTTCCTCTTTTCTTGTTTATGTTCCAGCTTGTATTTCGCTTGGCTCAACTTCCACTATCTTACTCCTTGTTTCGGTTGATTTCTTTTTGTTGCCTTCACTTTAAACTGAAGTTGTTTCCAGGATAATTTCCAAGTTGGTACTACTGATGTGGCTTTATTGAACTTCCTTGGAACCATCTCTCTCACATCTTTTTCCTCGGTTACCACCTTTTGCTAAGAGGAATATTTTTTCATCAGATGTCTGCTTTGAAGTCCGTGTTTCATCTTTTCTCCTCTCTTTCGCTCTCTATGCCCTTGCTTTTCTTTCGAAGATTTAGATATCGTAAGGCCTTTCTTTATTAAGGTTTTGAGAAAGAATGATGTGATGTCTGGATGTTTGACATCTCTTTTTAGGTATTAACAAATTTGTTATTTATTTTAGTTTTCCACTGCATGCCAAAACTTTCTTTTCAATTGGCATCAGGGCATCAGTTAAGCTTGTTGATGTTTGGATACCTGGAAGCACCCAATGGCCATGGAGAGAGACAAAAGCTTTAAAAGGACAATCAACTACATGACCATGTTTGTTTGATTGTTCTAATTATACTTATTAGAAAAATAAAATGAGAATTTTCTTAACTTGTTCTGACTTTAATCTATGGAAGGTTGTACTTGATAGACATATGGATTCTAAAACTGAAAGATGATCATGAGATAATAAAGTAAAGAAAGTACATTCCTTAAATACCAAAGCGATAAATGTATTGTTTTGTTCTTTATGTGAAACCGAATACACTAAGCTTTCGCGAAGTACTTCAGCTCCAGAAATTTCAGAACTTCTTTAAGTAATATACGAGGTACATCACAAGTGAAGAATTACAAGATTAGCCTATTCTCATTACAATACGAGGCATAAAAGACCTATCCAACTGTAGGATACAGTGGTATAAAAGAGATAACATACCAGTTGGAAACCTCTTTTAAAATCTTTGTGTTTGATTCCTTGTCATTAGTACTCTTTTATACTTTAAATGGTTTTAGCTCATATACAAATTGTAAAAACCATGATTTTTATTACAAGACTTGAACCTAAATATTATTAAATAAATATGGATGAACCGATATGGTTGGTTATCAAGTCGACCGGTCATGGTTCGACTTAAGGTCACTTAGAAAATACCTATTCATGAATGGATGATGGGGTGTGAGAATTTAATGAAGGGGTCGTTGAACCTAGGAAATACCAATGGATGATGGGGTGTGAGAATTTAATGAAGGGGCTCGTTGAACCTAGGAAATACCAATGGATGATGGGGTATGAGAATTTAATGGAGGGAATAGTATTCATGAATTGATGATGGGGTGTGAGAATTTAATGAAGGGGTCGTTGAACCTAGGAAATACCAATGGATGATGAGGTATGAGAATTTAATGGAGGGAATCGTTGAAGTGTATATATATGCAGGAGGAGGGAGTTTTTCATCCCTCATCTCCATCCCAAGCGACCTCCCCATTACTGTATTAGGGTTCACGGGTCACAGTCAGACGAAATCACAAGTCAGGTACGTATAATAGGTAGAACATCATACTTTCCTTGTTGGTAGCCTAGGTCGGCCTGAGCCCAGATTCGACCACCATGCACCGAGTGCAATCGGGGTCAAAGAATTGACTCAGTCCGACACGGGGTCGTATTATGTGCGTAAATTGTGTAATGCATCGACATTGTTTTGGAGTAGTGATAGCCGCCCCATAAAAGGCTACAGCCAGGGTGAGCGAGGCACAGCGATTCCTCCATCGCACACCATCGCACTAGAGTGCAGTGATAGCCTCCCCATAAAAAGGCTACGGCCGGGGTGTGTGAGGCATTGGCACTAGAGTTGGCAGTGAGAGCTTCCTCACAAACGGGGCATAGCATTCACCTGAGTGCAGTGATAGCCTCCCCATAAAAAGGCTACGGCCGGGGTGTGTGAGGCACTGGCACTAGAGTTGGCAGTGAGAGCTTCCCCACAAACGGGGCATAGCAATCACCTGAGTGCAGTGATAGCCTCCCCATAAAAAGGCTACGGCCAGGGTGTGCAAGGCACTGGCACTGGAGTGCAGTGATAACCTCCCCATAAAAAGGCTACGGCCGGGGTGTGCGAGGCACTGGCACTAAAATTGGTAGTGAGAGTTTCCCACAAACGGGGCGTAGCAATCACCTGAGTGCAGTGATAGCTTACCCCACAAAAAGGCTACGGCCGGGGTGTGCGGATCACAGCGGATACCTCCTCCGCATTGTTTTGGAGTATAGCGGAATCGCTCCACCGCATATTCAAAATAAACATAAGGAAATAGTGGAATGTACTTGATTTGTTTTATCTATTATACTACTTAGTGTTATAATCACTAACGCGGAATTGCCTCCGCAGGTGTGCAGATACGAAAGTAGGTGATTGACAACCAGGGCATGGAGCAAAATAAATATGAGGACTCCTTTTATTATTTATTTGAGAAATAAGTGTGGCTACTGGGAAACGGTCTAAGACTGTGGGATCATTATATATGTTTTTGTTAAATAAAAATATTAGACATATTTGCTTAATTGTGAGTAACACCTGGCCAGCTAGGCCCACAATGTTGTGTAAAATGGCGAGTCGTTAC
>JAURVB010009114.1:0-33490 GCA_033002965.1 Piper betle
TCTGGAAGTCGGTGTTCACACCCCCACTCCATGTTCCTCAAGAACCCAACCTTCTGCTCGAGGGTTTCGCCTTCGATACGGTGCATCTGCGGCTTCTCGCTGAAGCTTACCACGTTCCCCTTCCCCGGCTCCTCGCTCAGATCCGACACCAGAATCCCCATGGCGATACACACTTCCATGGGGACGCCGCACATGCTGCTGGAGACGTCGCAGACGGCCAGGCAGTTGGTCAGCCGCCCCTTCTCCGCGACATCCGACACCAACCGCTTCCACTGCAGATCCACCACCTCCGATCGCTTGGGCCAAGATCTCGTGGGGAAGCAGTTCCCGGGCCGCGATCTTGGCCGCTCCGCCCCTCACCCGGCCGAGGTACTCCGCGAATCGCTCGTGGTCGTGCTTTCGGAGAGGCCCTTGTAGTTCTTCATGGCGACCGAGGGGACGCGGGCGTAGGGGAGGGTGTCCCACCGGTTGGCACACATGTAGACCTCCGGCAGGTCGAGCGCCGCGCGGGCTGGGACGAGCACCTCCTTCCTCAGCCGGTCTCTGATACGGTAGGCGGAGTGGGCTTCCTCCAATCCGGCGTAGTCGGGGTAGGAGTCCCGAGGAACGAGCCGGCGCGCGATGGACTCGCAGAGCTGGGTGTGGCGGTCGTAGGAGTCGAGAGAGGGCACCACTTGGCCGCCAGCCCAATCCGCCCCGTCTCTCCGGACCTTAACGATGCGAGGTCCGATCGGAGTAGCTGTGCGAAGCGCTCCGATATCTGGTGGTGGAGGAACTGATAGTTGAGGTCACGGTTGTAGCGCTCTATAGCCCGCTTCCCCTGCTCCGCCGCTCTTCTTCTTCCTCCATTCCCTGGCCACTTCGGGCGTGGAGAGAAAGGTGGGGGACAAGTTTTGGATGAGTCCCATGGGCGGCCTGATCGGGTTTGCTGAAGAGGGCGGAGTTGAGGTCGATGAAGGGATCGCCGGTGGAGTGGGTGGTGTATCTCCGGCGGGTTGACGGAGGAGACATGACGGTTGTTGGTGGTTTGACTTTCAATAAAGAGGAAGCGAATTTTAGATAGAATAGCACAAAAGCCGGTCCCCACGGCTGACTGTGTATCAGCAAGTCAATAATATTATTTGGGAAGAAAAGCATAATACTAAAAAAATTCATTAAGAAAAAACCAAAACCTTTGATCATAAATAACAAAACCTTGGTATGGGTCTAATAAATTGTAAGATAGGTACAAATTAATCCTCACCTTGCCAGTAAAACTTCTAATCGACCTCATCAGAGTCAACGTGTATGTAGTTAAGTAAAATCAACTGTATTTATTTCCAGATTTCAGGGAAAAAGTTAAATATATTTCTATAATAACATTCAATGTCTTGTTGTATTCTGATTGGTTCGGAGTTTAAAAACCCTAATAACTTCAACCCCTCTCGCTCGGCCGCCGCAGCGTCGACGTCTCCACTGGGAGTGTGCTTGCCTTGTCTGGAGCGGAGGGAGGAGGATGAGGAAGAAGGTGGACGAGCGGATTCGGACGCTCATCGAGAATGGCGTCAAGACGAGGCACCGCTCCATGTTCGTCATCGTCGGCGACAAGTACCGCGACCAGGTGAATGGTTTTGGGGGCACTTTTTTGGCTCGAATTCATATTCTCGTGTGCTTTATTGGTTGATTTTGTGAAGAAAAATTCGGTCATTGTGCTGGTTTTGGTGCCTGGCAGATTGTCAATTTGTACTATATGCTTACGAAGACGTCCGCCAAGTCCCGCCCTTCTGTTCTTTGGTGCTACAAGGACAAGCTGGATATTAGCAGGTTTGTGTTGCTTGGTTTGTGACAATGTGCCATGCCCTGATTATGATTATTGGGTAGTTTTCTTTAGTAATAAGCAAAAAATGTGTGTCATTTATAATTGTACTTAAAATGTCTTCAGTAGCTTTTTAAGTGAGGTGAGATGCCTTGTTATATGTAATTGAATTTGGAAGATGTTATTTTATTTTTCTGCAGGGATTAATAAGACTAATTGCCTTTATAATTTGACTGGTAATACTTCCCGTGCAACTATGCGAACCAAATTTGCCAACTTGGCTTACTTGATTTTTTATCTTTCTTTTAACAAAAGAAATAACTAATTTTCTAGTCACAAGAAGAAGCGTCAGAAACAAATAAAGGTGAACATTCGAAGGGGGACGTTGGATCCGGAAAAGGCTGATTCGTTTGCTTTGTTTCTTGAGAGTGTGGGCATCACGTATTGCCTGTACAAAGATTCCGAGAGAGTTCTTGGCAATACCTTTGGCATGTGTATTCTTCAGGTGGAATACCTTTAGCACCTGATTTCAATATGCGTGTGCAATGAGCATTTGGTAATGACAACTTGCATCTTGATTGATAGGATTTTGAAGCCTTGACGCCAAATCTTCTTGCAAGAACTATTGAAACAGTTGAGGGTGGTGGTGTCGTGCTGTTGCTTCTTCGATCCCTTTCTTCTCTTACAAGTCTCTACACTATGGTTATGGTTAGTGTTTACTTTTCCATAGTAGCTGTAATATTATATGTGGGATTCTTTTTATTTACTTAACTGAGCAATGACCTGTCAATACTCACATATTTGTATGTAAAGCATTGTTCTTGTTGGAAGATTATTTTTATGCAATGTGGTCTTGCTTGAATGAGATTAAATTAATGTTTTGATAGAAAAGAAAGTTTTTTTATTACATTTGCAGTTTCATTCATTATCATTTCTCCTTAACCAAGTGTTGGGAATTGCAATCACGATACTGTATGTCAAAATTCAGATTCAGTTCATGAGATGAGGATTAAGTTTTCTCACTTCCTTTGGGGAATATTTGGATGTATCGATTCCTTATCTTGTTTGTTTGTGTACTCATACTGTAGTTTAAAATATATGCAATGTTGGACCTTCTAAAGTGCTTCAGCTTGACAGTTGTAATGAATTATTTTTTCAACTAAGTTTACAGCATTTCAAATGAAGCATCTCTTAGATGCTCCAATTTAATGGCATATTCTTTTTGGCTTTTGCTCTAGGATGTGCATGAGAGGTTTCGAACAGAGTCACATTCTTTGGCAACTGCACGTTTTAATGAGCGCTTTCTTTTATCTCTCGCATCATGCAAAGCATGTGTGGTCATGGATGATGAGCTTAACATTTTGCCTATTTCATCCCATATGAGATCTATTATTCCCATACAAGTGACTGAGGTAACATTACTTCCATCTGTAAGAAAATTTTCACTTTTATTGTATTTATCTATTATGATAGCTTAGTTGAAGGTTTGATGGCAACATGCAGTCAAGAAGTTCATCTACATTTTAGAAAATAGTTAGTGACAGCTATGCTTGAACCAAGAACCATTTTTCCCTTTAAATATTTGGCCGACTTAATCAGCCAGCCAGTTATATGCTAATTTACATATGAGAATTAGTTTATTTAGGTGGGTAGATATGCTTGGGACTACAGATGGTCGAATATTGTACTCTTGGTACTAAATAAATGGCAACCTTTTGTAAATTTGAGTTTCTTGACTTTCTGCTGAAGGATTCTGAGCAGTTATCTAAGGGGGAGAATGAGTTAAGAAGTCTTAAAGAGCAACTTCTTGGTACTTTTCCTGTTGGTCCCTTGCTTGGAAAGTGTTGTACCTTGGATCAGGTTTGAAATTGCTTTAATTAGTTTTTTTTATCCTTTCTGAAGATATGGTTACAAGAGGCGGATTTGTTTTGTAGGGTCAAGCTCTGATGAACTTTATGGATGCTATTTTGGACAAGACATTACGAAGCACAGTTGCTGTGCTTGCTGGCCGTGGACGTGGCAAATCAGCTGCTTTAGGTTTAGCCATAGCAGGGGCTGTTGCTGCAGGGTCATTATACTGAATTTTAAGCTTTCTCATTTAAAATTTGATTTTCTTACGAGCGGTTTTGAACTGATTGTTGTTTTTCAGGTATTCAAATATATATGTTACTGCACCAAGTCCTGATAATGTGAAAACTCTGTTCGAATTTGTGTGTAAGGGATTTGATGCCTTGGATTATAAGGTATATATAGCTCCATACATTCTTTTTTGCTGGTATTTTCATGTATCAAAGATTTTAGTTCAAGAGCACAATTAGCTGAGGAGAAACCTGAGAGTGGTATTGGATACTCATGAAAGATATTCCAAAAAATTTATCATTGACACTGTTTTATATGACATATGATCTCTACCTTTTTATTATGTGATGATGGGCTAGCCATTTGTCATTGTCACTTGCTTGCACGTGCTACCTCCTGTGAGTGTTGGTGTGTGATTTAATGCTTTCAGCATTTAGTGTCGGTAATTGTTTCATCATAATAGAAGAACTCTGTTCCTATTAAAAACATTCCCATTTTATGATATATATCAATAGTGGGTAGATTATTTTTTATTGATTAATTATGTTTGGTGAGTATTACATAATTCTCTAATTTCTAGGAATTTTATATTAGTATATGTTGGTTGTATTTGATTTGAATTATAAAGTCGATTGGGGTTAGAATTTCTTGTGATGCGTGTAAAAATAGATGGTTTCTCCTCATTGTGATTGGAAGTTTGGTTATTTTTTGTTTGCAATAGAGGTATTCTGTCTCTTTTTGAGAATTAACTTATTGATTCTCCCCTTTCACCAAATTCTGTTTCTCTCCAATTAAAAGAGCTCTATATCAATATGTCAATTCTTTTGCCTACTATTTACAGGAGCATCTTAACTATGACGTGGTCAAGAGTGTCAATCCTGATTTCAAGAAAGCGACTGTTAGAATCAATATCTACAAGCAGCATAGGCAGACTATTCAGGTCAGGCATGGAATATCGCTGTGCTTTTTATGATGAGATTTATTCTTCAGATAAATATTGTATGAATTCACACTCTGTCATCTACCATTTTTTTTTCTTTCTGAAATAATTCTTTTTTTCTATGAATTATGACTGTGCTTGGTGTCCTTCACAATTGGTGGATACTTACATATTTTCTATTTAAGTGGTCCTTATGTAATCTTTTGTAATTTGTATGTTTCTCTGCAGTATATTCAACCTAATGATCATGAAAAGCTCTCTCAAGTGGAACTTTTGGTTGTTGATGAGGCAGCTGCTATTCCATTGCCGGTTGTGAAGTCGTTGCTTGGACCATATTTGGTTTTCTTGTCTTCTACTGTGAATGGGTATAATCTTTTTTTGGTTTATCGTGTGTGAGTTATGGATGGTTCATTTTAACTTCAAATAATGGTTTTACTCTTGCATAAATTTAGCATTCAATTATTAAATGACTGTTTTCTTTGTGAAGTTATGAAGGCACTGGGAGATCTTTATCTTTGAAGCTTTTGCAACAGTTAGATGATCAAAGCAAGAGTTCTGTCAATAGTTCAAATGCTAGTCTGTCAGGTAATTTATTTGTCATGTTTTTAGAAATAATATAATCATTCTTTGCACTTCTTGGTAACCTAGGTTTACTGTGGGCCAAATTTGTTTTAAATAGTGTGAAGCTTTGATTACTTATTGCACTAAAGTAATATCTAAGCTTTGTTATTGTGCACCACGAGGCCCACCACTATTGCCATAAATGCACTTGGAGGCTTAATGCTCATGGTATCAAGTTCATTGGATAATACCTATTAAAGCTAGATCCCAACAGTTTCTTAGAGTCATGGGTCAAAAGCACACCTTAAAATTGAAAGTGATACATGATTAGATGTGTGGGGCCTGTCACTGAGCTTCGTGGAATCTCTAACACTAAATTACCGAACTTTGGTCGGTCGGAGCTAAATAGAAAAAAAATGAAAACTCACTATTCCTGCATCACTTGATCACATAAAACTAATTTTTGCAACATGGGATTTGTTTCTTGGTTCTGGTGGGAATCAATCAGTGTATATGATATCTATATTTAGTTTGCAATGATCTAATCTTGTCTTGAATGAAATAATATAATTAATCATTATTCACTGAATTTTAGGAGCTATTGGTTTTTTTTACTTTTTAATCTAAGATATCTGGAAAATTGCTTGAGTTATTATTTTGCGTTGGCTAGGGCATTATTTTATCTCGATTCAAAGAAAATCAGACAACAGTGCTTCCTAACCAACACACAAAGCATTAGTTGTCATCTTTCTAGTCTTTGCTGTGGATACCCAAGCTACTGTGGGTTATTTTCTCACAGTTCTATCCCCTTGAATGCCCGCCATTTTTCTTTTGTCTTCTTGGAAAGATAAAATATTCTGTGTAATTGCTCCTTTTTTTTCGTCATTTTTTGAACCAGTTATTTCTACTCCATTTTTATGCTAGAAGAAAATGTTTTGGTAGTCTCCATTGTTCTTCTGGCATTCAGCAATGAACAAAGATATAGGTTACTATATAAGAGTCAAAACTTCCTTGATGTTAATTGTATTAATGACATTGTAGAGAGATCTCCCCTGTCAGCACAAAGCACAATATCGGTATTCTGTTTACAAGATCAGAAGATACAGCTAATGCAGGAACATAAATATAACTAACATTGCTGCAAATTGTAGTTAATATCCTGAAAAGATATGTTCAACAGGCTTATGGTTTTCGTTTAGTTTGGGCGATACTTCATTGTGTGTGTCTATGTCTCACTTCACTTTGAGAGGATCGTTGCTGCAGGTAGAACTTTTACAAAGCTGGAATTGAATGAATCAATTAGATATGCTCCTGGCGATCCAGTAGAATCCTGGCTTAATGGCTTGCTCTGTTTGGATGTTACAAACTCAATTCCAATTCTTAGTAGGTTAGTATGACTATCATACAAGGTAGAATTGATACGCTATCATCCCATTTCTCCTGATGTTTGTCCAATTAATAGGTTGCCACTTCCAGATAAGTGCGATCTCTACTATGTTAACAGAGATACATTGTTCTCTTATCATAAGGACAGTGAGATTTTTTTGCAGGTACCTTTATCTGTGAATTACAGTTGAGATTTAGTTGTGTTGCTAATAAATATCTGAATTTTGGGATTAATTAGATGTCTTTACTTTTTGGTTGTAGAGGATGATGACCCTTTATGTTGCTTCACACTACAAAAATTCTCCTAATGATTTGCAATTGATGGCAGATGCCCCTGCTCATCATTTATTTGTTTTGCTGGGTATGTATTTCCTAACCAGCTACTGGTTGTGGTGATTGAAACTATCGATCTTGTGGAATTGGTTGCAATTTGCGAGCTGAAGAACCCTGGGAATGCAATCCTGTTCTTTTTTTTTAATGTGTACATTTGCAGGTCCTGTAGATGAGTCAAAAAATCGCCTGCCAGATATTTTATGCGTTCTACAGGTCAGATTATTCTCTTTCTAGCTGGGACTCTCTTTGTTTCCTCTTCCTCTATCTCTAGCATATGTGTTATCACGTTGGTGTGGCAGCTTTGCAAGTCATTAATGATTAACCAATGAAAATTTAGATTGATAACAAAAGGGTATAATAGTTTGAAGGCCAATATTTTGTCCACATATATGGCGGTTGGTTGTGAAGTTTTGTTTTGGCTATAGCAAATAAAAATTATGGTAAGAGTAAGCATATATGCTTAGTATACTTGTAATGCGTTCATATACTTATCTGCCCTGTTTGTGATGCATGTTTTTACAGGTTTGCCTTGAAGGACAAATATCTCGCCAATCTGTGCTTAAGAGTTTAAGTGAGGGTCATCAACCATATGGTGATCAAATACCCTGGAAATTTAGTGAACAATTTCAGGACACTGTTTTTCCAAGTCTTTCAGGTGCTCGCATTGTCCGTATAGCCGTACATCCAAGTGCCATGGGGGTAAAATTAATTTATGGGATAACAATACTCAATTATCTTTCTATTTCTATTTTTCTTTCCTAAAATGGTTGTTTTCTGTTTAGCAAGGATATGGCTCTGCTGCAGTAGAGCTCCTCGTAAGGTAATCTTTAATTTTTTTGTTCCTCTGAAAACAACTGATGATATTTTTGTTTGTGTTTATTTAAGGCTGTTTGTGTTGCAAAAGTTGAGCCTTCTAATTTTACATTGGAGACCAAATACATGCATGTATTTCTGCTTACCTTGATATAGTATTTGCTAACAAAATATCAACCTTATTGACACCTATTCAGGGTTTTTTGGAAGTCTCGTATGTCTGATTCGAATGTCAAAATCTGTCTTTGTTTTGATAAAGCATATTCAAACTTCATTGTTCTTGACAATGTTTGCTAAAAAAATCCCATCTTCATTGCTTTCTTGTGTCCGTCATCGTCTTGTTTATTATGATTTTTCTTGTTTTGAAGTTCTATTAGATCTCTAATGGAAAAGGAGCATATCGTGACCTATATATTGATTGAAGATGATATTCAAAATTGTTTTCTAGATAAATGATCAAAAATAAGAAACCAAACTGCCTTGAAGATGAACGTAGTTCTTTGAAGTTATTAATGTGAATTTAAGGAAGTTTATTTCTTCAAACGAGAGAGTTAACATTAATTTCTCTAGGTATTATGAAGGGCAGTTGACTCATTTAGCTGAGGCAGACATAGAAGAAGTGGAGGACGAGAAGAAACTTCAAATAACTGATGCTGCTGAGAAGGTATGTCATTTGATTCTACTTGAACCTGTAAAATGGTCTATTAAGAGTGTTATGTTCTGATAATCATTATTCAGTTGGATTTGATGAGTGTGCTAAACTAACTATTCCACAATCTTATTGCATGTGTTCAGGTTTCGTTGCTTGAGGAAAATGCAAAACCAAGGGCAAATTTGCCCCCACTGCTTGTACACCTACAAGAAAGACGGCCTGAAAAGCTTCATTACATTGGTGTTTCATTCGGACTTACTTGTGACCTGTTTCGCTTTTGGTCAAGACTTAAATTTTCTCCATTTTACATTGGCCAGATTCCAGTTATGTAGCCTTGGGGAT
This sequence comes from Piper betle, assembly GCA_033002965.1. NCBI lineage: Eukaryota > Viridiplantae > Streptophyta > Magnoliopsida > Piperales > Piperaceae > Piper > Piper betle. The sequence goes on from JAURVB010009114.1 coordinate 8,902, forward strand.
GCTTCGATTGTAATCCTGTTTTAGATAACTTAAAATTTATGCTTTCACTATTAGAACTATTGGTTCTTTTTTTTGTGCTTTAAACCTATATGATTATTCTATTTGCTGAATCTACTTATTTGTCATCTAAATGATTTGATGCATTAATTTGGAGGAAGTAGTCTACTTTAAGAGAGTGTTTTCATCCGTTACTTTATAATTTGGAGGACTAATGTGGTATATGTAATCTTGTATTTCTGGTGCAGAATGCTGTGACTGGTGAACACACGTGCATGATCTTAAGACCTTTGAATAATGAAGATATTAAAGGTGATTTGTCTGATGTATCGGGTTTTTTATCACCATTCTATCATGGTAAGTTCTAATATACACTCTTTTTATCCCAATGTTATCTTTTGGCAGCCAAGTAATGAAAACTTTTGTTGTGAATGTGTAATGATTTCACATAGCAGTCTGGTTTTGTCAAGAAAATTCTGCTATGTATTTTTTATCCCATTTATTGTGTAATTTGAAAATTGGACCAGTCCATAGGTGCCTAAATTTGATACCTCTAAGCTACCTGATAAAATGTGGATTCTGAATTTCCTGGCTGCAGATTTTAGGCAAAGATTTGTCCGTCTTCTTGATTCTAGCTTTCGCAGTATGAGCGCTAAACTTGCCATGATGTTAGTTTTCTGATCTTGTCTAATTGCATTAATTAAGTTAAAAGGTCAAGTAGTGTTACTTATCTTCTATCCTTTCAATTTGATTTTAGGGTCTTGAATGCAAAACATAAATTTAAGGTGCATGAACCCACAAATGACTCTGATGAATTCTTGAAGTCGCCCAAGGAAATATTATCGCCATATGATATGAAGCGATTGGAGGCTTATACTAACAACCTTTCAGATTATCACATGGTAAGATATAATTTATTTGCCATTTTCCATTGAAGTAGTATTTGATGACAAAAAAATTGATGATGAAGCCTTGCAACTAATTGAAATGAACTATTGAGGGAATTGCATCCTGTATTATTTTCAAATTACTGGGTAATGTTTAAATTTACGGTAGTCCATTACCTGAGATCTATAAGACAACTAACCTTCTACTTATTTGCAGTATGTTAAAAATAAACCTTTTGAATAGTAGGTCTATATGCAGAAGATGGAGACCGGCTTCATGTGGGCAGATATATATATGTTCTGCTAACAAGGCAACTTATCTACGTGGTTTGATAAGTATTTTAGGAATTCACAGAAAACTGTTAGATATGTGATTATTAAATTCATACCAATTAAATATTATAGCAGAGAAACTATGGGTCTTAATGGAAAAGGCTGATGAATGAAGGTGGATTTTGGCACACCACAATTATTTGATTCATATGTGTTGAGGTAACTCTTAGTTCTTCTCTATCTAATGGTCTGGATTTTTTAGATCCTAGATCTTGTTCCAACGTTGGCTGATCAATATTTTAAAGGAAGAATTCCAGTCACATTATTAAATATCCAGGCCTTAATACTTCTTTGTATTGGTCTGCAGAAGCAAGACATTTCATATATTGAGGTTAGTAATTTTAGATTTATACATCTAAGATCCCATTTTATTATTTTGGAGTAAATTTTTTTGGAAATCAAGCGAATTGTGCATTGTTTGCTATCAGGGCCAGCTGAAGAGATTAGACAGGAAAACAATTCTATCATTGTTTATTAAAGTTATGAAGAGGTTTTACAAGTATCTCTATTATCTTGCATCGAGTGAGATAGAATCTACTCTGCCACGTCTTAGAGATGTGAGTACTATTTGTTTGTTTATTTGATATTTACTTCTTCTAATGGTCCTTTTCCTATTACGTGATAAGTTGGTGTGGTGCAAATTTTTATGGATATATTCCGCATTGAAATAATGTGCTATTTTGAAATTGTCAGGGCTTCACTTGTAGTTTTTTATCCTTTTTATTAGGTTTATGAGTGTTGTTATCATTTTGATTTGGATATTATGGATTTGAGTTGATGATAAGTCACGTTTTACTTTCTTTATTCCCTTGATTATTTGCTTCTTGCCCATGTTTCCTATCATGACTTGATTTAGATGGATTTAACTATGTTTAATTTCTACATGCGAAACTGTATTGCTACTTTTGTTTCAGCAGTTACTTTCAAGGTCTCTTTTTTGTTTTTTGGTATGTTTTTTGGGTGACAATCTCTGATGATTAATATCAAGTGGTTTTACCATTTTTCAAATTCTAACTATTTATTGCCATTCTTCATGAGGCTTTTTTCTGTGACCTGGTGGTCATGTTCATTACATACGCTACTTTATAATCATTTGACACTAAGTCAAAGTTTTAAGAGATGGTTGGAGGTTAAATTCACATAATAGGTCTTTATGAATTATGGTTCATTTTGAACTTAAGACCATTCCACCCATTTGCTATTAGGTTATTATGAAAGAACATGGTGTTTCTGTTGATGATGATCTCAATGAAGGGGCAAGGCAAGTTGAGGTGTGTCTCCCTCTTATTTTCTTATTATTATTTAAGTTATCAAGCAATTTATATATTTCATTGGCAGTTGTTGACTTTGAGGATTACTTTATACAGGAGGAAATGAAATTGCAGACAGAGCGGTTAGATCCAGAATTTCTACAGCATTATGCAATTGTAGACAGAGAAGCTGATTTTGCGACTGCCTTGCAGAATGGGAAGATATCATCCAGTGGTCTTATCAGTGTTAAATCAAATAAAAGTTCGTCTGAAAAACATGCAAGACCGAAAGTAAAGAGCAAAAGTGACAAACGGAAGGATGCCAATGGCTCCAAGTCAAAATCAAACAAAAAAGAAAGTCCTGAGTGGTGAAAGTGGGGTGCACAAATATTGGTTTTTGTGCTGCACTAATTTTGCTCAACAAAGTAATTTATTCAAAGCGTAAGGCACAACCAAGGGACCATTTTAATTTATTGTTCGGTTAGTCGGGAAGCAAATATACGGTAATGAGGGAAGGCTTTTAAATGTAGACGGAGTTGCCATCTTTTGTTAGCCTCTTAGTAAGCTTTTGGTTACATCATTAAGTTGTGAATTTCTCCGCTCTATCATTTCACCACAGTTTTGGAATTTGTGAGCTTTTGTTTTTGTTTTTTTGCTTGTATTTCGTTCCCAACAATCTCAACTGCTCACCCCAACGCTTGCTATTGGTAAAGTGTTCTATAACTGAACTTAATATGTAAAACAGTGTGATTATGCAGCCTTGAAGTAAACAGTGTGTTTTGTGTATCAATTCATGCTCTTGCATAACAGTTACAAATGCATTGCCTTTACGTATTACTTTGGGTTTGCACGTGATATATCATCATGGAAACCTGCTTCTATTAGTAAGTGTAGCTTTACATCAACTTGTGATGACTTTTATAAATTTGCTTCAAGGCGAAAATATGCTTGTAGCTAGGGTTATTAATTGAACGAGTCAGCTTGTAAGCAGTTAGTTTTTAGTTCGGCTCAACTCTACTCAAAATTCGATATTTAAATATTTGAGTTCAAATTTTACGAGTCGAGTTTGAATAAGGCCGTATTTGATTTAACTTAACTCGGTTATAATTCGAACTCGATAAAATAATATAATTTTTATATTTTATATATATATATATATATATATATATATATATATATATAAATAACAAAGAAGTGAGATAACACATTGATTGTATTTTTTTAAGTGAGGTATTTTTTACTTTTAATTCAGTCGGTTTTTAGCTCACAAATAATTTGTGTTCGAGTTCGAAAAATTAAACAGTTTAAGTGTATTCGAGTTCGAGTTGAACTCGGACACATAAAAGATATTCAAGTCGAACTCGAGCATATATATTCAAAACTCGTTCGATCTCAAGTCAAATTTGAACGAGTTTAGAGCTATTCGAGCCGAGTTCGAACACGAAGTTAAGCTCTGCTTGCTCGCTCATTTTAGCCGCTTTGTGCCAAGATGGACCGTTGCTACTCTGGATTCTCGGATGCATCTTCAAAAATATTCTTCATGTTTTATGGGTCAAAAGATAAAACACCGTAAGCGACATTTGGCACAAACTTTTTCATCTACACAGGCAAATGAAAATAAGATGCTACAAGCATGTCATGGTGGTTAAATCAAGGCTATTCAAGATGGTAACCAGAACCACATGAATGTGAGCAGAAGCAATGGCTTTCAACCTCTATTTCCTCTGGGCTTGGGCGGCTCAAAAATTCTTTTCCCAGACGATAACGACCTGGTCTATCTTTGTCATCCAGGAACACCTTCCATAGCCTGAAAAGAAGTTACCAAACACATAATTCTTGATTGCCCATTTGTATCTATAGGGAAAACGAAATAATGCACATATTAGGTAAGAATTCTCACCCTGGGTAGCACCTGAAGACTGCACCAGATGGAAAAGGTCTCATAGAGTACACAACTGTAAATGTGCTGCTTATTGCAACGATAAAATGTTCATCATCGGTTAATTAGGCAAGCAATGCATACTCAAATGATATTTATGCACAGTACTATAATTAGATGTAAGTGTTGATATCTCAATCTAATCATCCACCTGCTATACTTCAGTTTATTTTACAGATAGAATGTTGGGCCTCCTGCAATCTGCCCAACCATGGACAAGTCTCCACAAAGCAAAGAACCTAGATAGAAAATATTACCTTGAGAAGAACCTGCGCAGTCTTCTCACGTTTATACCAACTCCCACATCCTCACTAATAAGACGCGGGTTCCACATGACGAGAGGCTTCGGGTACAAAATCCGTTGGAGAAAAAAACACAGAAATCAACTCTCCCTAGCACTGCTCATTATAAGAATTTTACTGTTTTAAGTATGCAATGCCGAGACAACATCTTCTGTTCTCATGATTCAAACATGATTATTTCCCCTTCTATTTTACTGCCCTCAAGTCATCATAAGAAATGTTTGCCTTCGCAGCAACTCGTTTAACACCAACACCATGTCACAATAATCTATGTTGAGCTCGGAAGTGGTGAAGTGCCTTTATGTAAAATGCATTGTCAAAACTAAAATCTGGGCCATCTGAAAATTTTGATGCTATTTTCTCCACAGATTCCAACATCTGATAATCTGGAACCACTATAACCACAATTTCATCTTCACCATCCACTGGAATTCGGTCATTTAGGCTGCAAAGAGAGTGATAACTTTTCTTCTAAACTGACCAATACAGTAAAGCTTATCAATAAAGAACAAATAGTCATTTCTTTGGGAGAGATCAGTGCGAAACTTCACCAATTTCACGTTGACAGATTTCAAATCTTGTTAGTTATGAGGTTGCCAGCGGGCGGAGGGATGCGGTGGGAGGAAGGAGGAGGCGATGGGTTGGAGGGAAAGGGGTGCGGCCATGGCTTCCCGCCATAAAAAAAATTTAAACGTATCGTATCCGTTACTCGCCTATAACATACAATGCCACGTGGCAGTCGTCTTCCAGGGTGATCATAAATCATAATTAAAAAAAACTTCGAGAATCTAATTAATTAATCTTATAATCTTGTTAGTTTCGAGGACTCAAAAAATAAATATTTTGGTTCAGTATTTGTTTCTTAGTATAAGTAAACCTTTTTTCATGGGCCTTGAGCACTTAATTAATCTCGGATCACTATTATTGTGCCGTTAATTGGGGTTTTTTTCTTGATAAATTTCAACAACTAAAACTAATCAAAGGGGAAATCTAATTCAGAACTTTATAAAAAGATGAACTTTACGAATTGAAGTATTTTCATTCGAAATTAATCTTAGTACTTGAAATCAACAACTCTTACCATTATCACTATTGTTTAAATCAATGAATTGAAGGCATAAAAGTTGCAATAAAATGTATAGTATCTTTTTTAATTATCTTTTGTTTGTTTCCTTCGTAACATTGACACATGATAAATCATTTGATCATAAACATTGCGAATACAGGAATGAATGTACAATTTTCCTTTTAATATTTTGTACTAATTTTTTCTAATTGTGTTCATATATGCAAATTGATTATGTTTATATATTTTAAAGAAAAATCAATTTGCCCATGATACCATGATGTATGTATGAGCATCTTTATAAATTTAAATATGAATTTGTAGAGACTCCCAAGTTGTAGAGAAATGCCTCAGTGCATGGCAACTTGCGACAGTGTGCTGGGTTCATCAGTAATTTGCTTATGTGCAGCTTCTTTCACTTAAGCTAAAAGATAAAATATTGCAGTCTATCATCATATAGAGCAACTTGATTGACTTCTCTAAGACAAGGAAGTGATTCATGGTGAGAGAAGGGCTAATGCAATAGAAATATCACAATTACAAGTTGATTTAACAAGATAAGATCCTCCATATGCCAACAAACAAACACTTATCTCAACAATGTCATGGCATACATCACCATTTTTAAATACCCTTCTCCCTAAAAATCACTTCAGTACCAGTTTAGTAGTGATTTAGAATGGTTGTTCTCTCAGTCTCAAGAGCCAGACGGGGTAGAAATCAGTCCAGTCTTGAACATTTATAATGATATTGGCTTATATATATGTCAATGAGCTTGCTTGTATTAAACCTTATGAGAGAGATTAGCATCTAATTATGATATCTACATTAAAAAGAAATAGTTGGAAGATATAGATTTCATCATACTCGGAGAAAAACAATGTTTTTGGAACTCTAATCCATACACCTCTTTTCTATATTGTTAGCAAATTGTCAACTAGAAAGCCATCTGCTGTCAAACACAATGCCAACATACTCAAACTTCCAAGATGACAACCTTTTTTCAAATCCACACCCTTGAACTAGCTCAATCATCTATATGTTCACATTACTGAAAACATAAAGAGCATAACTAGCTCTTTGAACATTAAAAAAAACTCTAGCAGATTCTTGATTCAAGAATAAAACCAAAGTTCCAAACCAATCCACACCCAACATACCCACAAACAAATAAGATTTAGAGCCTTTATAAGGATTAACAAGCAAATGGAATAGAAACTGTACACAACATTACCACCCACACTATTCATACTCATCTATACCCACCTAAACCATACCATGCGCTAATAGCAGGCCATGGCTCTTCTTTGTTTTCTTTCTACCTTCCTCGTCATAGAAAGAGCTAACTCTCGCATCAGATAGACACCCAGAACATCAAGGCTAAAACATCCAATTACAACACTTGCAAAATCACTTTTGTGCATCAAATGACCATTTGATGTTGTCCCCCTTGGGAGAACAGAGTTGGTCAGTGAGGACAAAAAAGGAGCAGAGTCACTTGCCCTAAAACCATTCAAATTTCCAATATATATTTTGATACATAAAATTATACTAGAAATAATACACCTTACCACAAGCAATCAGCACCCACCAACAATGGCTTATGTCACTATTTTTTAACAAAACAACTTCAAGATAAAAAAAGTTAAAAATACAACAAAGTAAATGCATCTAAACACCCTTGAAAAGAGTAAGATATACATGAATCCATATAAGTTTAAGTAAAAAAGAGACTATACATCCAACTTAAAACAAATTGACAAAAAGAAGGATTCATCTGTATTCAGAGCCAAATATAAATTCTAAGATAATTGACTTAATTGAAACATACAATTGTTACAAAAATTAAATTGCTTCATACAAGGAGACCAGACTATACAATGGCAACAAAGAAACAGCAAGAAAATAAAAAATAGAAGAAAGGTTTGCTTATGCTATAAAACAAGAGCACAACCTACAAACTCTAATTCAGATCAACAACCTTAGCATGCATATCTAACAAAATATTAATAGGGTTTACTCTTATGTCTACCATCTTTTTCAATTTTAACTTGGGGGAGTAAGAAAAATCTTTCTCAATTTTGAGGTGAAATTATATAAAAAAAAGCTACCTACCTCAGCCTCACCTCAACTCATCTAGCTCCAAATGAGTTGTTGCCCCATACACAACCAGCCATGCCGTCATTGCTTTTGGAAAGGGTAGATTGGTGGCAGCTTTAGAACTACGCTTCATCAGAGGTGTTGGCTGTGGTCCTTCTTCGACTTCAAAACTGAAATCGAGCTCGACGACCCTAATGTCTTTCTGAGTCGAGAGGGGCGAGGTGCAGCCTCCGCCGTCGATGAGCGGTGACCGGCGACCAGCCGTGGGCATTCCTTTTCTTTTCTTTTTCATGCATGGCTCACGTGGTTCGTGGTTCCTGCCCCCCCTTCCGACTTTTAAAAAATAGTCAGACCGTCACAACTCATACCAAGGCTATACAAGACACCCTTGAATCGCAAAATATAAACTAGACACCTTTGAAGGTATTGTCACAGAACTAGAACCACTTAGTGTCGCAAAATATAAACCAGACACCTTTGAAAGCGGCTCTTCTTCAGGCTATGTAAGAAGAACTTAAGCTTTAGAAGTCAATTAAACTTGGGACTTAGTAGCCAAAACTTCTTACATGAAAGTTATACGAATTAAATAGATTTTTCGTGTCAAATACAATATTGATGATACCGTGATAAAGCTTAAAGCTTGCCTTCTTGCAAAAGGTTTCAATCAAGCAAGGGGTAGGCTTTTTGAAACTTTTTTCCTGTTGTCAAACTAGCAACTATGCGCACTATTTTTGCCCTTGCTGCTATAAAGCGATGAAATATTCTTCAATTTGATGTAAAAAATACTTTCTTACATAGAGAGCTTCAGGAGACTATCTATGTTTCTCGGCCACCATGGTTAAAGAATTCAGGCTATCCAACATATATAAGCAAGCTTAAGAAAGCCTTGAATGACTTGAAACAAACTCCACGTGCTTGGTTTGACAAATTCAACTCCTTATTCTCATAAGGCTTTCACTCTAGCATTGCTAATTCTTCCTTGCTTGTTCTTATAAAAGATGGTGATCTGATTGTCTTACTCTTATATGTTGATGATATGAAGCTCTTCTGTTCTACTTAATAGCTTTTTACAAGACTTGACCAATGCATTTGTAATGAAAAATCTTGGTCAAGCGCACCTTTTTCTAAGGATATAGATTCAATTTATTTCTCAAGGCTTATTCTTATCTCAACAAAGATATGCTGCAACTATTCTGAAAAAGGCAGGATTATTTGATGCAAAACCTCTCACAACTCCAATTGCATACAAATTGAAATCGCCTCATAATTCTCTTTTATTTCACAATTCCACTCTTTACATGCAGTTCGTTTGATTCCTTCAATATCTCACGTTTACATGACCTAATATTTCGATTGTTATTAATTGTGTCTGTTAACGTATGGAACAACCAACTAATTTCCATTTTTCACAAGTTAAAGGATTCTCAAATATGTTAAAGGCACACTTAATCATGGTCATTTTTATTTTCTCAAACTAATTTATCTCTCACTACCTATTCTGATTCTGATTGGGCGGGCTACTCTCAAATACGAAGGTCTACAACTGGCTTCTGAACTTTTCTTGGTTGAAACTATATTTCATGGTCTGCAAAGAAACAACCAAGTGCCTCTAGAAGTAGCACATGAAGCTGAGTATCGTGTCATGACTATCACTAGAGCTGAAATCACTTAGATTTTATTTTTCCTCAAAGATCTTCACATCCATCAAATGTCTTCACCAATTTTATATTATGACAATCCCGGTTTCATGCTCACTCCAAGCATATTGAAATTGTTTATCATTGTGTTAAGGAGCAGATAGCTTTGCAAAAATTACAAACTAAGTAAATCTTCTCCTTAGATCACTTAGCCGATGTGTTTACACTTAAATTCGTGAATATCACATTTTTCTTTAATTGTAAAAAATACTCTTTTGTTAACACCATCAAACTTTGTTGATCACTGATTTATACAATGATTAAAAAAATACATAGGATGGTTTGATCTTTCTACACGTTGAAGGTGGGCAATGGCAATATTTTGAGTTTTTTAAATTAATTTTACATGTAGAATGTAGAAAACCAACCTTAATTTTTTAAAAAATTTTTTATTTTGTGTGGTGGAGATTAAAATTGGGAAATGAAAAAATATATATATTTTTTAGAAAAAGATCTCTGAAGGAAGGGACCCATTCTGCCGGCCAAACCCTTTCTCCGGCGACGGCCATGGCCATGGCTTTTCCGGCGACCTCTACGCGCTCCGTGTCCATTCTCCGGTCCACCGGACTTCCCACCTCCTCCCGGCGGCTATCCTCCCTCTCCTTCTCTTCCCCGCCGCCCCATCTCAATCGCCGCCGTCCCCTCTCCCTTCGAGCCACCGCGCTTTCTGGTAACTTCCTTGTTCTTCGTCTTCTTCTTATTTTTTTGGTTTAATCGTTTATTTTTCTGGATGTGGCTGATTCTGATTATTGGAAAGTTGGGCGATTTTGTGGTAGGTGTGGTTGTGCTTTTAGTTGACTGTTGCAAATACTTGTGCTTTATGTTGTTCCCTACCGTGTTGCTCTTGATATGGTTGTGAAGAGTCTTATATGGGATTAAATTTTATGATAGTGAGAAATTTTGAGAAAATTTTTGCTAGGGATTGATCATATCCATTTGTGCAAATATTAAATGTTCCATTTTTTAGCTCTTAGGGAAACTGGCGATTCAATTTGGGTTTGTGGGATTTGAATATTAAAAATTAACCCTTCATTGTATATCTTAATATCATTCGTTTTATTTGTGCAGAATTTGCTTTGTATGTTGGTTATGGGGATTTTGTATTTGTTCATTCTCTATCATTGATGCCTTTTGTTTATTCAAGCTGGAGTTTCTTCAAACAAATTTTATTTCTCCCCTGAAAACTTGTTTTTGGTCATTCCATTTCAGTAGATTATTGAGATGTTAAGAAGCTGGGAACTCGGGTATCTTGATTGTTTTTGTAATTTTTGTAAGTTCAGCCTTTTGTTGAGATATGGCCTATTAATGGTGACTGTTGAACCAATGAATGACTGTCACGTTCTCTTAAAGCACTTTTGATACAAGGGACTTGGTCTAATAAGTATTAGCTGCTTTTATTTATGTTTTTATCTTTTTACTTGTCATTCTGAATTGTTAGACCCAGAAATATTTTAGAAGCCATAAAGATTGCAGACTTGTCAGTATCCTATCATATGTAGAGAAAATTAGTACCGGTTTGTGCTGCTACTCCGATTCTAGCTCAATTTAAGATGAGCCTTTTGATTGAGAGGATGGTTGGTTAATGTGTTTAATTTTGTCTAATTTGAAAAAAAAACTGTGGTCATGAAATTGGATGAATGTTAAATTCACTTTGTGCTGATATTCTTGTATCAGTTTGAGCTGATACGGAGCAGCCTCATGATAAAGTCGTTTGCAAATAGGCAAGAGGGGGAAAAAAATTTAAATAGCAATGGCCATAAAATTTATAGAGGCGGCAGCTTATTTTTGGCTGTATATACTACTTATGTAGACTATGTATTTGCAATTATGTCTATTGTATTGTTATTGGCCATTTCTCTCCTGTTTATTGTTGTTGTATTTCATTTAGAAAAAAATGCCCCTTTACTTCACATCTTATACGTATTGGGCTTCTATGTATATGTACGAGTCACTATAAGAAGACAATAACGTTCATTGACATTGCATCTAATCCACTTTTCATTTAATACTGTCAGCTGCAACTTCTGAAGGAATAACACCTGCAATTTCATTGACCGATAATGCACTGAAACATTTGAACAAGATCAAATCTGAAAGAAATGCAGATCTGTGTTTACGAATTGGAGTTAAACAAGGAGGATGCTCTGGCATGTCTTATACAATGGACTTTGAAGATCGATCTAATGCAAGACCAGATGACTCGATGATTGAGTATAATGGTTTTACAATTGGTGAGTGTTGGCTTACATAGTCATTCAATTTGAAAAGAACAAGTGCCTTTGCTTTGTCTCATTTGTGTCAGTTTCTTTTCATTGGTGGCAATTTCTTTTGTGCAGTGTGTGATCCCAAAAGCCTGCTTTTCTTGTTTGGAATGCAATTGGATTACAGTGACGCTCTTATTGGTGGGGGTTTCTCGTTCAAGAACCCTAATGCCACGCGAAGCTGTGGATGTGGAAAATCATTTGCGGCTGAAATGTGAACTTTAGTCAAGGAAACCCAAACGCAAATTCTATGATGGAGACTGTATTAGTTCAAACAAATATGGACACAAATTCTCTTCTGTAAACTGGACAGCCATTCTAGCGGAAGGCTTCTATACATAAATATACATGATACCACATCCTGTTTGGACTGTGGCCGTCATTTCATAATAGGTAAACCTTTCTCCATGCAGGGACGTGCATCATCAGAATTTACATTTTATTCATTGATCTTGCTGCATCGTTTTTGGTCTGTTCTTCAAGGTAAAAATACATCTTGTAGTCTTCATCTGTTCTTGTTGGATGGATTTTAATTCAATCAATTAAAGAAAAATCAAGTTCAGATTATCTATGTATCATTTTTCTGGAGGAACATGTTGAACTGAAATTCAAAATCAGCCACTCTGCGCACTCTGAGCAAATTAATTATTGTTATTATTAACGAATTTACGCAAGGTTATTGTATGGCATATACCAGCATCTGACATTTCTTCTGCAATTACCAATAATCCATGCAAGAGCAGACTCCGTTGTTAAAATGGTGGAAGCGGCTTCGATCTCTCACAATGATCCTGCGGTTACACAGTTGAGAAATGCGTTTTATCGACGAATGGCAATCACTGCAAACACGGAGATTCTTGACAATGTGCATCGTCCAGTTTGGTGCCGTACTTACATGGCCAAAGGCAATAGCAATTTTCTCTCTGTGATGGTGAAGAAGGCTTTCCTTCTCTTCATCAATGTTAAGACTAGAGAGGTATCTGGTTTTTATCCTGTTAACTGCAATATGTGAGCCATCTCCTCCAACATGAACTGAATCTCTTTACTTCTTGGGTGTGAATCCTCTTCTACTCGGAACTCATGAGTTGATCCATCTACAACAATGCTGCTACAACCAGGGTCTTATCTGATGTCCATCTCCTTTATCTTCAACCTCACCTTAGCAACCTCATTCCAACTGCCTAAAGATGCATATGCATTTGACAGAAGAACATGACAACCACTATCTTTGGGGGCCAGTTCCATAAGTCTTGCAGCTGCTCGTCTTCCCACTTCAATATTTCCATGAATTTTGCAAGCTGCAAGCAAGGCTTTCCATATTACATCGTCTGGGTTCATGGGCATTTTCTGCACCAAATCCTCTGCCTTCTCTAACAATCCTGCACGGCCAAACAAGTCGACCATACATCTGTAATGCTCCATCCTTGGTTTGAACCTATAAATTTCGACCATTTTGTTAAAAAGGAGGCGACCTTCATCAACCAATCCACCATGGCTGCAAGCATTGAGAGCACCAATGAATGTGATGTCCGTGGGTGCTACTCCCACACTCTCCATCCTGGAGAAGAACAGAAGTGCATGCTTGGCTCGACCATTAATGGCGAGGCCCTGATAATCGCGTTCCAAGTGATCACACTTTTCTCTGGAAGCTCCTTGAATAGTTGAAGGGCGAGATCAATGGTTCCACATTTGGAATACGTATCAACCAGCGCAGAACCAAGCACATCATCCACCTTAACCATGGTCTTCTCAGCATACGCATGGACCCAAACACCCAGATCCAGTAATCCCAATTGTGAAATTGCGGGCAAAATGCTGACTAAGGGACATAATTCGGTCTCACAAGGTGACATAATTCGGTCTCACATTGCTCATTTGCATGTCTCGGATTACAATCAATGCCTCCTTGAAGAAACCATTCCGCACATACCCAGATATCATCTCATTCTAAGAAATTATTCTTCTCTGCGGCATTTTCTCAAACGACCGCTCTGCCGATTGAACGTCACCCATGCCAGAGTACCCGTCAACCATCACATTCCAAACAACCACCTCCGCATCTTCTCCAATCATCAAAACCAAAAATTTTATCAAACAGCTTCCTCGCATCCTCCATCACACAGCAAACAACGTACATCCTAAGAAGATTGCTCACAACAAACGCATCCACAGCTAGTCCCAGTTTCAAAACCAGCCCATGAACCTGCCGCCCTTCTCTGGTCCCGAGCGCGGCCGCACACGCCTTCAACACCGACGGGAACGTGTACCGGTTGGGGGGACGAGTTATACACATTCTGCAATACAGCAGCAGGGCATCGCGAGGCCGGCCGCCCTACGCAAAGGCCCTGATAATAGTGTTCCAAGAGAAGCAGGTGGGCTCGTCCATGGACTCAAAGACGGCACGGGCGTATTTGAGGTCCCCGAAGCGGGAGAGAGCCGAGAGGTGGAGGATCTCGGCGGCGGCAAAAGGGTCTCGAATCGGACCGGTTTTGATCCTGTCGGCGTGGAGCTGCTGCAGTTGTGGGAGAGTTGTGCACCTCTCGGGGTCTGTTGGCGAAGGAGGAGGACGATAAGAGAAGGGAAGGGGTGAGGGGTGAGGGAGAGGAGCGCAAAAGGAGAAGTCATGGCGGGAAGTTTGAAATCCAAGGTTTATTAAGAGTTCTCGTTTTTGGCAGTGCACCCTGTGGTGTCAGATCTGTGCCGTTAGATTAAAATCTAGTTGCCTAGATCTCACTGATGCCCCCAAACCTACCCCTTACCCGCCTCAGACCTGTTTGGCCGCCCGCCTCGCCGCCGCCTCACAACCCCCCCATCCCCACCCCTGCTGTAACCCCCTCGCCCGCCTTGACGACCCCCTCTATTGCGGTCCCCCCCATGGCCGCCCCAAGCCGTTGCGGCCTCCCATCCTGTCGCTCCGTACACACCCCACCAGCACCCTCCTTCCCCTGCCCTATAGCCGTGGCCCCTCGCCCTTGGCCACCCCCTTCCAAAACCCCGCCGCTGGAGCGGCCCCCATCATTCCCCCTCCCTCAGGACGACCTGGTCCTAACCCTCTCGCCTTCCCACGACCGACCACCCCCGCCACCCTCGCAGGCTGTTTGGGGGGCCGCAGCAGGGTATCAGGGGTGGTCGGTCGCGGGGCGGCAAGTGGGGGGCAGGTCGTGTCGGGAGCGGCGGCGAGTGGGGTCGGGCGGCTTCGATCGTGCGGCGGCGAGTGGGGTCGGGCGGGCGGCAAGCTCAGCCAGATTGGGTGGGTCTGGCGAGTCACGGGTGGGGGGTTGTGGGTTTGAAGGTTCATCCAATGGCCCACGGGCCGTGCACTGCAAAAAGGCTATAGCGCATTGCAGCCTTTTTGTATATATATATATATATATATATATTGGTTAGGGTACCTTGCAGTCGCCTCTAATCTGAATTGTTTGCATGTCTTAAAAATCATCCCTCTCTTCCTCCTTCCCCACCACCTCCTCCTCCTTGGCAGTTGCCTGCCGTTGCCTCCTCCTTGGCCATCGCTCATTGCTGACTCCTCTCGTGCCCCTTTATGACCCTGCCCATGCCACCACAATCCCTCGCAACCCCGCCCACGCAACCACCCCCTTGTGACTCCACCCTCGCCATCGCGCCCCTCACAACGCCACCTACGCCGTGCCCCCACCCTCGCCCATGACCATGCCCGCGCGGTGGCTAGGGCGGAGTCGCAAGGGGGTGCGGGCGGAGGTTGTGGGAAGCAACGGCCGGGGAGGAAGCGGCGGGGAGGAGGAGGAGAGGGATGATTTTTAAGATTTGCAGATCTGGACCGTCCTTATTATGGAACAGTCCAGATTAGGGGCGACCCTAGGGTAGCCTAACCCATATATATATATATGTATATATATATATATATATATATATATATATATATAATGTAACTCAAATTATAACGTAATAGGCATAAGTAATCTCATATTAACCAAGTTAAAATTTTACAATTTTTTTACTTATAAATAGGATATTACCCTAATATGTATTATATACGATATTAAGTTGAAGGATTTTACAATCCACTTATATTAAGAAATTTCCTCTGCAAAAATAAGTATTAAATATAGGATTAAATTGAGGGATCTCACAGTCCACTCATTTTAAAAATTTCATCCTCGAAATAAGTATTAGATATGAGACTAAGTTGAGGGATCTCATAATCCATTCAATTTAAGAAATTGTATCCTTGATATTCTTACATTCTACCCTTTATTAGCTTCAAGCCACATTCTTCTTTGGCCCGTAACCAACAGTCTATCCAACATCCCAGTTCAGCCCATAACTAACATAGAACAATGTTATGTCTGACACAATATATAACAACCCGAATCCAAAGTGTAAACTAATAAGCCTAAGTCATTTCTTTAAAAGTGGTTAATTGAAGTTTCTTTGGCCTGTGACTAGTAATCTATTCAATGCCTTTAGTCCAGCCCACCAACTAACACAAAACAAGGTTAGCTCTAATACAATCTATAACGACCTAACCTAACATGCAAATTAATAAGTCTAAGGCATCTCTTCAAAAGTAGTTAATTGAAATTGAAGATGTATATAGTTTATTCTCACTTATAAATAGGGATATTACCCTAATAGATATTAGATGTTAGACTAAGTTAACGGATTTCACAATTTACCAATCTTAAGAAATTTTGTTCTTGAAATTCTTACACTTGGCCCGTCGATAGCCACAACCCACATCCCTCTTCCGCATATGATCGACAACCTAGCCAACGTCTTTAATACAACCCAAAATTTCCTTTTCGTAATTTCTACATTTGCTCATTGTTAGCCTCTGCATATCTCCTTCTTTAGCTAATGACCGGGAACCTTGTCAACATCTATAATCTAGCTCATCATCTAACACAGAATTATGTTACTCTCATCATCTATTACAGAACTAGGTCACTCTGATACCATTTGTTATGATTTGTTTCAGTGCAAATTAATGAGTTTAAGTCATCTCTAAAAATGGTTAACCATATTAAAGATATTTAGTTTATTTTCACATATAAACAAGATCTTACTTAGACAGGTATTATATATGAAACTAAATTGACAAATTTTACATTATCATTTCATTCAAAATTTTGTTTATCTTAACTTATTTTTTTATTAAACTAGTTGTATGAAATGAACTAAAAAGTTGTGGATAGAATTATATTAAGGTTAATAAGGATCTGAGATAGCGGTTTTGAAAATTGAGGACTAATTTTGATAAGTTGAATTTTGCTAGGAGTTTGAGTTGACTAAAAGTCTTTTTATTTTTCTGGTTAATTTAACCATAAATCTTATTAATTGATAATAATCTCCAAAATCAACAAATAAATAAATTAATCTAATTACACTTCACGCTCCAAATTCTCGGTAGTTTATGATATAATCAATCTTTCTTGGAGAATATAGGGTTTCTATAAATTTTCTAACCCAAAGGCGTGTAGCCTTAATTGTTAAAAAAATAGGTGTAGCCTTAATTGTTAAGTATATTATATCTAGTAATCGGATTAGATGGATAATTATAACTTATAAGTGTAGACATTATTAAATAATAACTAATTGTAGTGTACATTAATAGTCGCTACAATTAAGCTATTTTTAGGCCACTAATTGTTGACAAAATTAACGTATTTCTTGCATACTCCGTCATTCTTTTAATTACAACTGCACGGCACAATTAATCATGGGCAATTTTTACCGTTAAGAATAATCAACTATATATTTTTAGCACATTTGGCAACCTAGATCTGGTTTAAGTAACAGATCAATTGTCTTTTTTCCGTAAAATTGACTGTTTATATTGAGTCATTCGATTGATTAATCGTTAAGAGTTGATTTTTTTGTATATAATGATTTTAGTTGATTTTTTGTTTTTGAATTGAAATTTTATGTCATTCAATAAATGAAAAGTACATGTCCAAAAGTTTTGGCTAATTTTATTAATATTAGACGATATATATAATTGAAAGAAAGGGTCCATTAGGGTGCAAATATTGAACTCATCATATTTATTTTTGAACTTCCGGAAAAAATTTTCAATCATAATTAATGCATCTCATTATTTTTTATCTTTTTTTTATTACATGACCAGGAAATAATAGAATCAACTAATGATAAATTAAACAAACAAGTAACCAATTTGGCATTTCAATAACAGCATGAGACTTGTATTTGTCAACTAAATCTATGAACAAATTACAAGAGTAGATGTATCCAAACTAATAATAGTCTCTTCAGCATGCATGATCGATCGATCAGTTCAGCTCCCGGTGAAGTACGCCATGGTGGTAAGAAGATGCCCGAGCGACTTCTTGTCTTGGCCATGGCGAAAAACCCAGAACCTAAAAACGTTGCCTTCCTTGAGCGAACCCCCTCGACGATCTTGCACCAGTTATGCCGTAGCACAAGCTGGCCGCCGCTGCCAACGCTTCTTCATCAGTGCGACACGGTTCCTTCCCACCTCCGACTGTCATGCCCCATCACCATGGTCGGCGTCCAGCGGTCGTCCACCTTATCCTTCTCTTCGCCGACAACTCGTCCGACAGCAAGGCGGCGCAGTCCTTGGGCAGGAAGAGCCTCCGCTGGTGGCTGTCGACGTCCCGTGGCCGTGAGCTCCTTGTACCGCACGTACTTCAAGTCCTGGGCTGCGACGTCGATCTCATGCAAGGATCGTAGGACGTGGGTATAGGTTGGTTTGTTGGCTATGGATGCAAGAAAAGTTAGCGCCGTCTTCCGTCGCGAGGGTTGCTGGTTGGGAGGCGAAGAGGACTTCGTAACTGCGGTTGATCTTTCTTCCACTCCTTTATCTCCGGCTTGGGGCCGACCGAGAGTTTAAGATCGTTCTTCTTCTCCGGCTTGGGGGCACCCACATTGGCGTTTCGTCGACGAATTGCTAGCTCAAGACACTGTCCTATTTAGTCTTCTGATTATAAAAGAGCAAGATATAGCAAATAGAAATAATGGAATTGTATATATGGCCGCCATTGCTAAGAGTCATTCAACTTGTAATTCAATTGCTCATGTAAAAAGAAAGTTTCCTATTATAGAATCGAGCCCACCGGAGCCAAGATTGATATATGGCAATTGCATGCTTATAATTGGAGTATTACTGCATGCATCTGATTATCAACTGTCGCCGGGGTATGAAGTAATGGACGTTGCAGGCCGGACGTCATTCATCAACCACCTGATCCTCACTGTCTCGTAACTTAATTAACTTAAGTTGGATTGGATTCTCAACAATTCTATCATGTCCACATTCCATTATGGTCAAGGATTGACGATTAGAAGCGTATTGTATGAATTACATCAACAATTTGTGAGGTCAACTCGCGTCGATTTAGATTGTATCATCATTGCCCAATGGAAATAAAGTCGAATACGAAGTTGCAAAAACATAACAGTTGGGTTAGCACTTCGACAAGATCCCCAACCCGATGAGCCACCCCATGATTCAAATTAAGGACACCTCTACGGGTGGAGTAACAGCCAAGAGGCAAGAACAAGTGAACAACCATTAATTTCGCTACTCCCAAGTAGGAAAATGATGTTAATTAAAATTAGAAGGATCGTGCTAGCTTACGAAGGGCCCCAAAACGTGGTAATTAAGGAGTGAAAACAAGTTTTGGATGAAAGTTAATCAAAATTTAGCAAATGAAGAATATTCGACTTCCAATTTCAATTATTAACAAGTCATATTACCTCCGAGAATGTACATACACTTACTCTTACATCATTTTATTAATTAATAATAAGAGAATTCAATACCAGTATCTTGTTGAAAGTAGGAGATTTGACTAATTAAAGTACAACAAAAACTTTAAAAAATTAAATTAAATTATTGTAATATACCTTCTCGTTCAATTAGAATTTATCTTGAAAGTTAAAATTAATTAGAATTTATATGTAAAAAATTAGATTATTATTATTTATTTTATTATTCAATTAAAGTTTACATATAAAATTAAATTTTTTTTACAATATAAATCATGCATGATACTAAAATCTTACCAATATTAATATATAATAGAACGCTTATCTTGCACGGGGAGGATCGATCGCCACACCTTACTAGTAGTACTTAACACTACATTAATACGAAAAGAGTCATATATAAGTGGGCCACAGCACAAATGCATTATAAGGGCTACTTTTAATTCCCCTTCGGATATGATCGGGTGGTCTTCAGTGCAAGACCGTCGCATAATTTTTCTTTAATCCTCTTTTACCCCCATCATTTTGTTTATCTAATAAGCTCCGCATGCCCCTCCTCATAATTCCTTGTTTCATGTATTAATTCTCGTAGTTATCTCCTTCGCATAATAAGAACATGCATCACAAAATCCTCTAACAAGCCTTGCTCCAGTAACCTTAGTCGAATGGGTGCTATTTGCTGAAAATTATTTGCAGCAAGGACACGGCGAAGCTCGTGGAGAACCCCCGAGAGATCCGTCATAAAAGAGCGTGTGAAATCTGCAATCTATAAAGCTTGTGCAAGCATTTGGGAGGCTGCAATCCATGAACAAGGTGTTGGACCTTATGGGCCCTTAAAAAGGGATTTGAAACAAGTTTTACGGGCATTTGTTAATTAAAAATTAACTCAATAAATAAAGGTTTCGACTAGCCTATTAACTCAATAAATAAAAGTTTCTAATTAGCCTATATATAATTCACCAATCACCAGTTTCTCTTAATCTAAAAGCTAATTCAAAAATAAGACTCGCATTAGCTTATACTCACTAATCGCCTCAATATGATGTAGCTTAGGCTTTCTCATTAACTTTATATACTAAGTCACTAGTCACATCTGTAGAGCATAAACAATTTTTCCTCTCATACATCATACCATTCGAATCATCTCTCCCCCACCATATGTTAGGTCCACATGTTATAATAAAATTTCAGAAAACTCTAATTTGGGTTGAATACCATCTGAATCATTCAAATCATTTCCCCCTCACCACAACATATTAGCCACATGTTATAGTAAAGTTTCAAAAGACTCCAATTAAGGACAAACCAAGTGAAGTTCTAAAAGACTCCAATTGAGGACAAGGTGAGGCAACACCAAAATCAATCAGGTTTTGTTACAAAAAGGTGACTTCCTAAAAAGATACTAAAAGATACTTGGAAGAGGTGTGGGCCTCTGTTAATCCTAACCTTATTAGTCTATATATAAGTTATCGACCTTTATATCATGATATTAGATAAACCCAACACAAGGGTTACTATTACGTGTTCTTGGTCACACGGTTAAGGTATATTATCTTGAGAACAAGAAAGCAGAAGAGAGTAAAAAAAGAGCATCGTAATTTGGAAATATATTATTGGTTTCGAGCAAAGCAGAAGAGAGTAAAAACAGAGCATCGTAGTTTGGAAATATATTATCGGTTTCCAGCATCATCATTTCTACGTCGATCTACAATACTAAAACAAGAAGTCGATCTCATGTGTTTCATCCTGTAATCCAAGACCCAAAAGTCACGCAGGTTCCTAATAATGATGGAGACCAAAAGTCAATTGCAAATGGGACGAGTACAAGCTTGATGAGCGCTCACAAGGAAGACGAAGAGGCTTTTTCCTTGCGTTTTTTTCATGAACGAGACATGAAAAGGCTTCCCTAATCACGTGCTCGGAAAATGGGCAACCAGTTATAAATTAAAACCTTATCTTTTGCTTTGTCCCCATAAAACGAATCTCACGTCTTTTAAGCAACGCCAACGCAAAGAAAAGCCGTGCATGGATAATAAAGTCATTCCCAAGCCAACATGCATGGGTCCACTCTATAGTCCCAACCCTCCCATTAATGTTCAATAGGCATCCTACACGTGTCGTATGAACTCAACATAAAAAGCCCCTTAATGGCTGATAAAATATATATTTTTCTTCCCCTGCCATTGGTCGTAGGTGATTGAAGTGAGGTTAAATGGACAAATGTCTTAATAGTGACGATTAAGAAATTAAGCTAAGGGATTAAAGATACACGAAATAAATCTTTACCCAAGTGAAAGCATCATGAAATATATTTTTTTCAACAGTAAAGGCATTCAATTTGTGTCTAATGATATTTTTAAGGAGATTGATGATAATCCTAATATATAATTCAGGATCAGATTTCTTTTTCTAACTTCCCGTAACTTCTAAAAAATTACTAAATCCTCGATATCAATGCTAGAAAATATCATTAGCCCAAACTATATTTGTTAAAATCATATTTTATTTTTGCATATAATGAAAATCACCAATAATCTTATGAAAATTTCTGCTAAGACTATAGGTGGATTTCATTATATGAGAAGAAAACAAGAAAATATGTCTTACGATACTCATATTGAAAGGATAAATTTCTTAACTAATATTTTTCAAGCATTTGTCGACAACCTCACTTCAACCATCTAAAACCCATGGCACAGGAAGGAAAATTACCACTTTATGAACCAAGGCAAGGATTTTTATAATAAGAAAAATAAGAACTCACAGTAGAAAAAGGTTTTTCTATTCCAACTAGGCTCGGATTCGATAGCATAATCATAAGGTATATATAGACGCCAATACTACCATAATTTTTAATTCCACATTCATTGATCACATAAGAATATTAAAGAATTATATTTCTTTACTTTACATTCATTTATTTTAGGATTCATACCCATAAATACAATTAACTTGCCACAATATCTATACAAATACATAGTCTCGCTTGTATATTCTTTGAATTTGAATCTTGACGGCATATACTCTATATGTGAACCTTGTAGATGTATAGCTCTTAATTATTTAATGACAAATGTTTTAACAACTATTGTAAAACCTTGTAATCAGAGTTTTGCATTAACGAACCAGTTGTTTAATCGTCAGTTCCAATCGAGTCTGCCTCATAACCCACTTGTTGAGTCGAGGCCAGCTGCGCGTTATGAGTGAGAAGGGTTAAGTATACCTGAGTATATGATGATAATATTAGAGAGATAATGAGAAATGAGTTATCATAATATATAACAGTATGCAATTATTTTTTTATGTATTTAATCGTAAAATTATTTTTAGGTTGAATAACACATTAAGACGTATTATATATAAGTATGGGTGGGTTATTAGTTATAGAACATGACATTTTGATGTTACGATGTGTATTATATTTTATAAAATTTTTCACTATTTTTTTTAGATTTTTTAGAATTTATTACGAGTTAGTTATTATTTTTTACTCGAATTGGAGTCGAGTCAACTTTTATTTATGAGATTACCCCTAAGACCTTCACCCAATCTTTTTCCCATAATCCTAATCGCCGTCCCCGCCCTTGCTACCGACACCACCCACAGCTGTTGCACCGCCACTGATCGACTCTATCGACCATCTTCGAGTTGTCGTCAAGCAGCACCCATGCCTTCGATTGCCGCCCAGCGATCCACAACACCTTGACGCCGCACCCTAGCATCACACATCCCTACCATGGTTGCATGAATCGGAATCGGTTCTCAAGGGAGTCAGAATCGGAATCGGAATCGGTCTGAATCGGACAGGAATCGGTTCAGTTGAATCGGTCTAAATCTGTCATATATAATAATTTGACAACTCATAACATAAATATATAAAATTAGATATTGATGGAATTTTGATATTATTGTATGTATTATATTTTATGATATTTTATAATATTTTTTTAAAATTTTTTAAATTATTTAGAGTTAGTTATTATTTTTAACTCGAGTCGGCACGAGTCAAGTTTTAATTACGAGAATGCCACTCCTTATTTCTTTCTCTTCGCCTCTTCTCTCCATCTCCGCCTCTTCTCTCCACAGCCACCGCCGCCGCGTTGCGACGCCACGCCCCTCCTCCCCCAGACCCAGCCCACCCCGCCCCGCCCCCCTCCCCGCCAGCCTTGCCCCGCCCCCGCCCTGTCCCTCCACGCCGCCCGCCCCTTCCCGCCAGCCCCGCCCCGCCCCCGCCTCCCCCGCCAGCCCCGCCCTATGCCTCCCCGCCACCGCCTCCCCCTACCGGCCGCGCCCCGTCCCCTGCGCCCCCAGCCCTGCCCCTCCAGATCCTCCCCCTGCCCCCAACCCAGCCTCGCCGTCGCCCCGTCGCCGCTCGCCTCGCCGTCGCCCTTGTCGCCGCCACCGCCGCTGTTGCTCGCCATCGCCGCCGTCACTACCGTCACCACTCGGGTAAATTCCAATTTTACCCGTGTTTAAATAATTTAATTAATATCATACCTAGGGTATTTTAGTCATTTTTCAAAAAAACCAATTTTTCCCGATTTACCCCGATTCCGATTCCGATTTAAATCGGTCGGAATCGGGCTAAACCACCCGATTCCGAGCCCGATTTGGGGCTGACCGATTCAGCCCCAAAATCGGATCGGCAACATGCCGATCCAATTTAAATCGGCCGATTCCACTCGGAATCGGCCGATTCGTGCAACAATGATCCCTACGTCTATTCACCACCATTCACACCTCTCTGCCACTGCCGTGCCACCGACACCCTCCCCTTCGACCTTTCCCCATACTGAGGGTCCACTATCGAGGCCGACCAAGGGCCAATCGGACAAGCCGACAGAGCCCTCGGCCAACTCGCCGCCACTGCCGCCCTCACCACCACTACCATCAGGTAGAGCTCGCCAAACCGGTGCCGACCTATAGCCCCAATTGCATTGTTGGAAAATCGTTGGGGAAGACATTGGAACTGTCGGTAAACTGGATTCTTCGATTATCGCCAAGTTAGCAATGCAACTAGAACGCGGCG
>JAURVB010009115.1:0-12500 GCA_033002965.1 Piper betle
GATTCAGCCTCCATTAAACCAAACCCTAAAATTAATTACCTAAAATTTGACCATTAAAATTCAGTTGGGTTAAGTATTATGTTTAACAGGGTCTCAAAGCCTCCAAACCATTTCACATAATCATAATTATAACTCAAAATAATATAAATAGAAAGTCCATTTTTTTTATCAATTTACAAAGTACGATCAATAAAAGAACTACCAACCACATCATTAATCATTAACCTAAAGCAGCTGTAGTCTAAAAATCGCATTAGGAATAAAATCATTAAGTCTTATAATTGTAAGAAACAAGTTAATATATTTTGCATCATTATTTATTAAGCATTTTAGTAATTATGAATTTATGTTGAAATCCTATTATGTCGAAAGGGGTGGCCACCCTAATTCAACTATAATCTTATATATGCGCACACACACTCGTGACTTAGAAGTTATTGATTCATCCTCTCAATATGACAAGTGCATAATGAGTCATCTTTTGTCATTACACCCTCTCCCCAATTTCGGCGTGATAGCAGATATTTCATATTTTGAATGCATGTACAGCGGCTATCTTGAATAATTTTAAGGGTACGAAGTCATGTCAAACTAAGTCATTTCTTTGATCCTAATTATATTTGATGCATGGTGGTCGAAGCCAGGGTTGCTAAACAAAATATACAACATTTTCCAAAGTATTATACTAACTCAAATTGCAATACAACCGAACTGGTGTATGAACAGTACAAGCAAACTCTAGTCGAAGGGAAAATAACTATATTATATCCTACCCAATAAGATTTAGATGAATGTCTTAAATACGACAATAAATAATGACACACCAAGGAAAATAAATTTGATAAAATTTTATTATTATTTGATTTATCAATCCATAAATTTATAATCAGATTAAAGCTTAAACACCCCCGGAATTAATAACAACAATTAAAATAATTTATAATCTGGCCTTCGAATATATACAATTCATATTTATTCATCTCTTCATAAAACACAGCAATTTATTTCCATGTACTTAAGTAAAATTTTACCCATAACAAAAATATTTTATGCATCTAATTAATGACTTAGTTATCATTTATTATTTAATATTTAGATAATAGTCTAGGCATTGAATACAAACAATCAACTGGCAAACGACAACCCAAATTCTAACATTTATTTCGACCAAATACGAATACCAAAAACACATTATTGATACATAACTAATAATTCACATATGAACTTTATTTACACAGTGACTCATGGTAAATATATTACAATTAACTAGCTAACTCTTTTGTATATTATAATATAATAGCTTTAATTAATTAATATCTATAGAAAAATGAAACACCGAAACCTTGTAGCCCTTACAAAATCAATAATACTGCTAGTGTATAAGAGAGTTGAAAGTGTCAGTACACAAAACTAGTACACAAAACTAGGTACTATACCATAAGAGGCTATCCAATTACTGATTTTAAATCTACCTCCAGTATAAGTAGTAGGCCTAATCAATCAGTTGGTTTGGGTGAAACCAAATTGAACCGTAAACCAACCAAACTGAAATAGGCTTGTGTAAAACCTATGATTCGAGTTAGAATTTTACTACAACGAACTAATCAGTTCAACTGTCGGTTCAAGTCAAGTCAGTTTCATGAACCATATACTGAGTCAAGGCCAGCCGTGAGTTATGAGTGATAAGGGTCAAGTGTATCTTAATATATGATGATAACGTCAAAAAGATGGTGAGAAAAGAGTTATCAGAATATATGAAAGTATGCATTATTTTTCTTTTTATTTGTTTGATCGTAAAAATAGTTTTAGGCTGCATAATGTATTAGGACACATTATGGGGCAGTTTGGGCTGGTTATTAGTTATAAAGTATGTCATTTGGATGTTGTTGTGTTTGTTATATTTTATGGGATTTTCCCATATTTTTCTAGATTTTTTAAGGATTTATTACAAACTAGTTATTATTTTGACTCGAATAGGAATAGAGTCAATGCTTATTTACGTGTTTGCAACCGAGGTGTTTCTTCTCCCTCCTGACTCTTCTTCAACCCAAACCCCATCGCCGCCACCCTGGGTTCGTCACCACCACCACCGACACCGCACTGCTGCCAATCGACGCCACCCTGCCTTGCCGTGTTGTCACCGTACCGCCCCGACCAACCTTGGCCACTGTCTCACCGCCACAATGCTGGAATCGCCCCACGAGCCGCGACACTCCCATTGTCGATTAACTGCCGTTTGGGCCACGCCGCCACCGTAGTGACGCTGACGACCACCCCCTCGACCTCCCCGACATTTCCCCCTACCTAGCACCGTCGTCGAGGCCAATCATGGGTCCGATCAGAGCGACCAACAACCCTGACCGAACTCGACGCCGCCCCAGCGATCATCGCCGCCACTACCGTCCTCACCATCACCACTATTGGATAGAGCTTGTCGAGCCAGTGCCAACGGTATCCCATATCACCACCACCTCGACAGTCGCCAAAAAACTGCCGAGAAGCTGCCAGAATCCGTTGAAAAACCATCGGAACCTCCCAAAAAACAAGATTTGCTAGAATTCACCGTATCTTTTGCCGAGTTTGCCCAATCGAACCTGATTGAACTTCGGACGCCGCCAAACGCCGAATTCGAGCTCCGAGACACACGATGAAACCCTAACTGTCACCGATTGCTGACAACGTAAGGTATAATTACCTCCGATTTAATTATTTAAAATTGATTATTAGTACAACGTGTCAGGATTGGTGAATTGTGTGTTATAATTATATATATAAATGTAGATTTGATTAAGAATAAAATATGAAATTGTTTGATTGAGTGGTGTTAAAAATGGAAGCTAAGAAACTAATTAGGGTAACTAACTAATGATCATGATCTAATGCAAACTAGCCTAAGTAGACTTGCTCGAATTGACATAGGTTGATGTGACTATGATTGATGCGTGATGGATGTATGCGTGATATAGGATGTATGACTGCATCATGAACGGGCGTTAGCTTTTACTTTGTCGTGTAGGAATGGAGTAGGAGCTCGTCGCTTAAGTGCAAGGACCCGATTGGAGCTTCTACCAGGTCCGATTAGGACTCGTTCTCTATTTTACGCTATTCTATTGTGTATTTGATTTATCATATGTAGAACGAGTTAAATGACATTTTATCGGATCTTACTTAACTCGGGTTATTTAGCCAACAGTTTTCTGGATTAGTAACCCTCGAGGTTGAGATTCCTCGAGTCAATTTTCGAAATTAAGATCCACCACAAGTTGCCTTCGGGCCTATCGTGTAAATCTCAGCCTAGACCTATATATGTATCGTTTTCAAGTTTTCAGTGAGAAATGGAATGATGGAAATTTGACGACCGTGCTACCCAACCGTACACGTGCTAGTCAATAGCAGGTTTGGAACTGGTGAGCATCCACTCCAATCCTGCGGGATCCTAACAACTCCACTTTTGAGTTCATCAAACCCAGAGAAGTGTAGAGGTTTATGGGTATTGCTGTGTAGCGCATGTCTAGACTTGTGGCGAAAAAGGGTGAAGGCACATGTTTGAGAGTACTCGGTCTTTGTACTCAGCACTAGGAGTAATACGAAGGATCTAGAGGGCTGAGATGAATGAGAATGATTTTCCCGCACAAAGGGATAGTTTAAATGGCCAAAGAAAGAGAATGTGATGGAAAGAGAATGATATAGAAAGGGGACGCTACGACCCAAGGGTGATAGCTCCCATTATTGCCCTTGTGAGAGTTCTTGAAGAAGTATATGAGATTTTTATTCAACAGGAGGGTTAGGTCTCCTGTGCCAGATTGATATTAGTTATTTTCTGGACCGGTAACACTCGTTGATGAGGGTTTTCTATATATATGTAGGTGAGCACCTCAAGGAATGAGAACTGTCAGGACTGCAAAGGAGCAGCACAGAAATCGCGCACACATGTAACTACCGAGTGTATGTAGTGATGATGATGTGCATTGAACTGTGTTGATAAATTTGATATGCTATAATTGTGAACCATTTATGAGCATTTTGCATGTGAATGGAAATAAAAAGTGAAAAATGTGCAAGGTAAACTACGAAGCAAGGACATCTAGAATGCGATGGAAAATGAAATGTTTTGATGCTTGTTAATATAAATATATGATGTTTACTATTGACAGGGTGACCCCTATTACACTTTAAGGGGAGACTCTGTATATTTTTTTGTAAAAATTAATAAATTTTTATTTAAATTTCTTGTTTGTTGCATTGTCTTGTTTTTACTTACACATCATAGCATGCATGTAGGACCACATTAAAACCCAAGCATCTCATTTATCCTTTTCATATTTGCACTTCCATCTTAAGACGCTGAGGGCAAATTCGGTTCGGCTTAACCGAATCTAATAGATTAGCGAATGGTTCATTCGCCGATCGATTCACGGGTGAGCCGAACAAGGTGCTACAGCTTGTTTGGTTAACCAAACAAGAACTAAATTGTAACTTATAACCGAACCAACCAAACCGAATTAGTTCGGTTTGGTTTGGTTTTAACTGAATTTTGACCGAATAACCCAAAATAATAACCAACCACATTTTTTATTTATTTCCACAACATTACCACCATACAATTGAATTTATAACTGACTCATTAATATTTTTATTATCAATCCATATATTTTTGCTTAAAATAATTGAAGATTTCTTAAAATATTTTTTTGCTCGTAATAATGGTGAATATTTTGTGAACAATGGTAGCATCCCACATTTTGTTATTAATAGTTTTATGATGCTCATCTAAAATGTTCAACTTTTTTAAAAAATTAGATATCGAATTATTTTGCATCAAGATAGGGGAAAAAATTCTTTACACTATTTTGATCCATGGTCTTTGTACTATTTTAACCGGTATTTAATAAAATATTTTATTTATAATTTCATAATATTGTTGAACATGGTTCGACCCATTTAAATGAAATATATTTTATAATCGTTGTAGGATGGCCAACAAGAAGGCGGAGGAGGGGAAGGTGGTGGGGGTATTTGGTTCGAAAACAGATTCCGAACCAAATAAACTATAACCAAATAAAAGTATTTTGGTTGAACTAAAATAAAACCAAAAAACTGAATTAGACCCGAACCGAACTACCAAATAAAGTTTGGTTCGGTTGGATTGGTTGGATAACCGAACCATGCTCAGGCCTAACAAGTACTACCATAATCAACACAGCCTATCCGCTTCTTAATCACTGGTTAGCAAATTTAATTTAGATCTTGCAGGTATGTGGCTCACAACCTAATTAGCAATAGCGTGAGCTTAATTAAGAATCATGAAGGCTATGAAATTATAAAAGACTCGTATCGTCCATCGATTTAATCAAGACAGAGATAAGCAGGGCATAAGCCGTGTGTAACATATCAATCCTAGTGCAACTATTAATGTCAACGCACCCTCTCGCACCCAATGCTCGTCACTAATTCATATATATGAACAACTCCAACATCCAGCAAGGAACACCACAAAATGAAACAACGTACTAACAGGAACATACACCTAACATATATATTCATGCTACATGGTGCAAGGAGTGCAGATCATGCACAGAACAAGACAACAATATAAACAGAGATAGCACAAGCAAGGTACA
Source organism: Piper betle (assembly GCA_033002965.1). Classification (NCBI taxonomy): domain Eukaryota; kingdom Viridiplantae; phylum Streptophyta; class Magnoliopsida; order Piperales; family Piperaceae; genus Piper; species Piper betle. The sequence continues at coordinate 5,622 of JAURVB010009115.1, forward strand.
GATCATGGACTCAAGCAAATAAACATACCACCAGCACCTAACCATGCTGTCTACATGCATGGACAGGGAAAGAAAAGTGAAACAGAGAGAGAGAGAGAGAGAGAGAGAGAGAGAGAGAGAGAGAGAGAGAGAGAGAGAGAGAAAGAGTGAGGTTACCTATGCTATGAGAAGGAGATGACACAGGGTAGAAAAAAAAACTTTGATAACAAATTATATCGATTCCCAATAATTAATTTCATAAAATAATATGTAATATTAGTTCTGAGTAGTACAAAACCCTAAATAAAATTACGTAAATATTTTTTAAAGTTTTTAGAGAATTAGATTGACTTGAAAATCTATAATTTAAGTACCTAATTATTTAATTTTACATCTATTTGTTTAAATTTTTGGTATTGGGATACACAAATTTACTCAAAATAAAAGCTGCAAATATGAGTTGTGGTTCATATATATAAGGCTTATAAAAAATGGCATATAACAATTTAAATAAGCTTAAAAAGGTTTAATAACTAGTTGTATTACTTATACGAAATATCATAACAAATTCAAATATCTTGATTTTTAAAATAAATTTTATTATAATTGTATTAAGAAAAGTACATATAAATATACAACGGGTAGTTCAAGCTCAATTTGAAGAATAATTGGTTCCTTGCTAAAAGCCAAACAATTAAAGTCTTAAGTTTATAGTTTTAAAACTCCTCGAGTTAAATCCAAAATTCCCTTGGTTGACTCCAATGTGTAATTTGCCTAGTCAAACTCCATAAATAGCTTTTTACTAACTAATTTTATAATTAACTCATCGATTCCCCAAGTCAAGTAATAAAAGTTATCAAAATATATTATCTTTTTTTTTAAATTAGATAAATCTATCTTTTTAAGTAATATAAATTATATATTTATCAATCTCAAGTGTTAAAAGATTAATATAGACTAATCGTATATAATTATTTATTTACATAATTAAAAATTCGGTATAAATGACTCTGACTCAGCTTAGAGTCGAGTTTGAGATGACTCCACTCCATAACATGCCAAGTTGAGCCCCAATTTCGAGTTTTTAAAATATGGTCGTAACTAAATAAAATTTCATTTGATTCCCTCAATGAACAACCTTGTCTATGGGTTAATAAATGAGAATTTATGATATAATGGGAATATAATTATTTTTCACAATTAGGAAATCAAATAAACCGAATCACTCTTATTCATTCTACTCTTGTTGATTTATTAATGTAATTATATATATATATATATATATCGTAATTAATGTGTGATGATTTTATTAATACAATGATTTATGCTTTGGTAGGTAATTAGAATCCCAAGATTGGAGGATGCTATAAATTTTATTACAACTCCTATATAAAACATATATAGTTATCTTTTATATTTTTTATAAACATCTACACCAAATAAAACCACCTATATTTAAATTTAAAAGAAATTAATAACAATAAACAATAAACATAATTTCAAACATAATCAAATTAATTGGTTTTGAAAAATCCCATTTGCCCTTATTCCAAAATATATCCAAAACAACAATCATAATTACGAAATAAATCATAATTTTAAAAATTTGTCCTAACAATAAATAATAAATACTCAACAACAATTAACAAACAACAACAATAAATAATTTCAATCATGATGAAAATATTTATCAAAAAATAAAAAGTGTAAAAATTAGAAAATTATACCTAAAATGTGTGTGAACTGCTTTGGTGACGTTGAAACAAGGCTATTGGTGAACGCCAGTAGCGACTCTAGGGAGCCCATCCCTTCCCTTTTTTTACAACATTTTGCGACAAGATATACGATCGTTAATGCGGTCGCAATTTAAGTTATTAAATTTTCAACTAATTTGCGACCGCACCTGCAAATTCATTTTTAAATTGTTAAGCTTTGAATTTCAATTTAGCAAACGATATCAACCGTAATTAACGACAGCAAAGTAGAGACCGTAATTAACGACCGTAAAGTAGAGACCGTAATTAACGACCGTAAATAACGACTGCAAAGTAGAGACGCATGGTTTCGGTCATTAAATTAGTCGCTAAACAATTACTAAACCATATATATACTCTACGTCTAGATTTGCACTCACCGGCGGTCATAAAATTTAGCCATTTCAATGCGGTCGTAATGAACTCGCTAATATACGTCCAGTCACTGATGAGCGATATTTTATTATTGCTGTGTCTTGGTCACTGGCCAGGAATTTCGGTGGCCATGTATTACCAGGGCATTGAACAACTTATGAGGGGAAAATTTAATGATCTAGATAATAAAAATGGTGTATGTGTTAAAAATGTCGTGGAACTGGATAATGGAAAGGGTGCATGTATAGACTGTGGACATGCCTCGGTGGATGAAAAGGTGCAATGGTTAAGCTGGGATGAAGGCCTTCAAATAGGAATGAAGGCCTTCAATGGCTGTTTATATTTACTTGGGACTGGAACTCAAATTTTCAGAAACCTAATACTCAAAATTCACGAGTGAACTCATTAATTCCACAAGAACCCAATGCTCAAAATACAGAAAATTATTCATATCAAGTTGAAGAATCACATGGCCAATTATGGCTCAATCAGTTAGCTTAAATCCAGGACTCTAATAGATATATAATCGATGAATCAATTCATTGCATATTTAATTGAATCTTAAACATATCTATTTCCTCAAAATAATTTTTTTGGTAATTTTATTTAAAGCATCATTATCATTAGTTACTTTTTGTAAGTTTAATCATTTGCCTTATTTAAGTATTTTCCTGGGTTCTCGAGTAGTTTCTAGGACATGCTATGTTTACTTGGGAAAGGAGGTGAAACCGTGAGAGTTTACTTCGAGAAAATGATATCAGTTTGAAGCAACTCGAGTTTGATATGGATCTACTTAACCTGTCTATCTTTTTCTTAGTACTTTGCTAATTTTTGCAAGTTTAATGATCTTCATTCTTGCCTCAAATAGCTGCTATATAATCAATTAGTGCTCTCAATTTCACTCATCACCGCACAACCCCTCCCCGCTCCCCCCCCCGGTGTGATGGGAACAATCTCATATCTTCAATTTGTGTTGTTTACATCAAACATCATTTCCAACCTTCGGCTCTTATCTAGAAAGAAATAAACTTCGTTGATAGGCAAAAGCTGGAATGGAAGCATAGAATCTACATGAGTGATCTTTTCTCTTTCCCGACAAAAAAAATGGAGCATTAACAAGCATTGAACAAATCAATGTATGATGTTCAATAGTGTCTCCTTGCAGGAAATGAACAGTTCCAGAAACTCAATCATCTTTACTTCTACTATACAGTTGTTTCAATCTCCTCTCCACGTAACTACTTGGCAAAGACAACATCCTTCTTCTTTTGCTTCTTTTCTTCTCCTTTTCAACAACTTGTGACATGGGCACCAAAGAAATCCATCCTAGAGGTAACACAGAAGCTAGGAACTGGAAGAGAATTCCCACAGGCAAATTTGAGTAATCCTCTGAAAAAATCCCAAGAGCAGAAGCCAACCCAACACCCAAAAGGCCACCAATTATTGAAGCCAAACATAGGGCTGATGCCAAGAATGCAATCAGTGATCCTTCACCACCAGGAGGACTCAAACTTGCGAAGAGAACAATGAAAGGCAAGAGTTTAAATTGAGCAACGGCCTCTGCTAAGGCCGAGAGGCATAGAACATAAGCCTCATTGGATATTCCCACTCTTATGTTCAACTGTTTTACCAAGAACCAATCGGATAAAATTGAGGATGCATACAAAATCTGAACTCCCCAGATGAGCTTCCTCATTGGAATACTCTTCAAATACTTGTTGTAAAATACAGTAGCACATAGAACCATCAACTGTCCAACAACTTTGGACAGGCCAATGATAGAAGAATTGAGCTTTAAGCACCGAGTCTGGAAACAAAAGTGGTGCCAGAGAACACTGGAACCACTGCCGTAGAAGCCACAACCCAAATTAGAGGACGAGAGATACTCTCTTCATTAATGGATGCCATCAGGTTTGAGTACTGTTTACTCAAGTTCTTTGCAATGGATCCACGGATAGGATGATAACTCATTGGTTGAGAGAGGCAGAGTGAGGTCTCTTTGGTAGTTAATGAAGTTGTGAGTTGTATAAGTAGCAAGAATGAGAAGATGAGGAACATGATCTTGGGTTGTGTATGTTGCAGGAAGAGACCTCCGGATAAGTTGCCCAAGATCCCTCCTGCAGCTAGAGCCATGAAAGCATATGATTGAAATTCAGGCATTTTGCTTCTTTTGCTAAACTCGGCTACAAGAGCATCACTTGCAACCTCTGCCACAGATGCTCCAAAATTGCCGAGCAAAATGCAAGCCATTTGAGCTGGGAAAGTGCCCATAACAGGGATTAGAGCCAGAGAACCCCATGACAAGAGCTGCGTAAGTGCTGCAAATATGTCTGGTATTAGCAATATCACTCCACATTTAACACAAATTGTGACATGTCATCCATACATCTTAAAGAGGAGAAACAAGTTGCGACTAATAAATGTCCATTTCAGCAAATTACAATTAATCAAAAGCAAAGTAGCAAGAGTACCTACAAGTATTTAGCTTTAGGAAGCATTATTATCACGAAAACTCAATACCTAGCAATAAAGAATAACATGGTAGCACAGATCATGAGAAAGGAATGTATAACTCACCTCCAAAAGAAATGTAAGGAAGCCTGTGAGCATCACCAAAATAAACAGCATCGGAGAGGACTCCATAAAAGGGCTTGGCTACCATTGGCAGGTTGGCCGAGAATTGCACAAGCTGCAGAGTGGAAGGATCCAGATTGAGGGCCTGGGCCATGTGGAAGTTAAGAGCCAGCCATGGGAAGCATCTGAACCCTTGCAACCAATACCCCAGACCGCATAGGAACAGCATCTGCTTGCTCCCAACCTGGGCAAGCAACCCAACACTGCCATCACCATGGCCCCTAGTGGGCACATTAGGAACATGTCTGAACGGTTTGAGCAAATGGGTACTCGTCCTAATCAACTTCCGACCATTGGGTGCTGAGATTTTAGGATTATCAGTCCTTGAATTGGAGACATGGCAGCAGATGAAGGGAGGAAGTGGTGACCTCCGGGTGGCTGTGGAGACAGAGATGGAAGGTGGTCTAACCTGAAGAGTGGGATTTAGAAGTAGAGTCATTAGAACTTGTAATCAGAGAGGTGCCGAGAAGCGGGAGCATATGGTAAGGAAGCAATCTGAAGCTCGGAGTAAGGGGACAGGAGGTATAGAAGCAATAGATGGTGGTGGAGATCTCCAAGGAAAGAAAAAGGAGAGCAGTCGTTTGGCTGGATTCTGAGTGAAAGGGACAGGAAATCATTGATAATCTGATCTGACTCAGACAACGGCCAGAATTTCAGATTGTTTCACAGAGCCTGACATGAACCGTCAAACCATGAACGGTGGGAGGGAGGAGAGATGAGGAAGAGCTCAAGATTGCTGTAATGGCCCCATTTTTCTAATAGAGTTGTTGGCAAGCACGGTCCTTACGGTGATTCCGTGTGCCAAACACCTACAACTAATCGTGTCAATGTTGCAAACTCACAACTAGTTTGGTTGTAACCCATGGGTCTCGTCACTGTTTTGTCTGGTTGGGTGACTCTCTCTCTTAGTAGCCACTGTTCTTTTTTCCCAATTGACACTGGGTAGCCACTAGCTGGTATTTTTGTTAAATTATTGAGGGATTAGCTTATCTCACAGCGGAAAACTTTAATAATTAATTTTCAATTATTTTAGCTCGAGCCATTTTTGTTTACAATGGCTATTAAAAATTAACGAAAATCGTCTATAATGAGACTAAGAGGAGAGACTATTTATTAATTTTTCAAACCAGCATCTCCAAAACATTACCCATTACAAATATTGTAGGGGAATTCACTTCCTTGAAGGTGCATATCCATCTATTTAACTATTTATGGCTGGGTGTGTACCCCTTAGCCAAAGGATGCCATGAAAAGTGGGCAACCAATCCTTAAGCTTTTACTATTGATTTTTTATATTTTGAATATAACATGTATTATAATTGTAAATATGGAAAATAAGGGTGCTTGCCAACAATTAAAACAAAAAATTATAAAGCTCTTTTGAATTATTATTATTCTTATTATATTATAGTGGTAAAGCCAATTGAACTAGGAAAATAAGGGGGCTTGCCAACAATTAAAACAAAAATTATAGAGCTCTTTTGAATTATTATTATTCTTATTATATTACAGTGGTAAAGCCAATTGAACTAGGAAAATTTTACCCCTTTTTATTAATAAAGCTCTCTAATAACTTTTTCCTCCGTCTTGATTGGACTTTCATGCATTATGATTGATTTCACACCCACAATTATTCCATAGTCTGACAAATACCTGTTTAATTAATATATGATTTCTACGGCTATTTTTAGTTATCATCGGAATACTTGAGTATATTTTACTTAAATAATAACTATAACTATGCTAAATATTTCTAATTAGTTTTTAGACATATATAATTTTAGAATCTTTAATACAAATTATTGACAAATTTCAGCCCGCTCATTGCACGGGCCTCATGTATAGCTAGTTTTAATACTATATTTGTTGGGCCCTTTGGGTCCCTACCTAAGCTCCGAAACTACGGTTGAACCCTTCGAGCCCCCCACCCAAATTCTGAAACTACTGTTGAACATTTCGAGATCCTAAAAAGGACTTTAAATAACTAAAAGAAACTCGCAATAGGTGTCTCATGTCTCTCTTAATCCAAAAGCTAGCTCAAAGAATAAGACTTTTTCATTAATCGATATACAAGTCACCAACATCTACGACCGATGTGGGACAAACCCAACAACTCCCCTTCATACATTAGGCGTGA
>JAURVB010009115.1:17500-77446 GCA_033002965.1 Piper betle
TGTTTTACTTGTACATGTCTCTATAAACTCTGAGCTAGAGTATTATTTTATATATTATGCTATTTTTTTACTAGAAAGTCAAGTCATCCATATGTAGTATTCCATTGGTGGGCTCATTTGCATCTGTCCAGTATGAGTATCTCGTCTTCTTGCTAAGTTACAAATAACAACTGATCTTAAGAATATGTTGTTGGGAAATAGTTTTTCCCGTTGTATATATTGAGCAATTTATACTGGCTCTTTGGGCTAGAGTTTTTTAGATTTTTTTGGTAGTTAGATGACAGGTTGGTGTTGTCCTCACTTATAGAATCCATTTAGCTGGTCATCCGCTTGATGTATGCACGCGCAATGTTGGGTTGAATCACTTAGAACCAGGAAAAGGATATCACTTCCCTGATGGGTATGTCAAATTGTTTCAGCTATAAATTGATTTCCAAGATATTATATTTATTTTCATGGTTTTATTGGATGAGTAAATATGATCTTCTCCTTTTGGTAAAACATGTCCGAGTGTAGAAAGGATATCTTTCCCAGAACAATACTCTTGCTCTGATACATATAATGAGTAAATTTGGGTACTTAGTCAAATTTAATTTGTCCAGAATCTTTTAACTTTCTGTTGAATCAGGATTTTTCTTTTCTTGAGTTGATAATTATCACTAAGTAGGTCGACAAGTCAGTCCAACCATTTAGTTTGTACTTTTCGGTATCTATGCTTGGTCATTGCAGTGAAAAAAGTGTGACTTTGGACGCCGTTGTCATGCCCAACTTATGTTTCTTATTCCTAGGCATTTTGACGTTTATATTAGGGTCCATGTCCTTTATCCTTTCTCAGGATAGGGCAGAAGAAGAGTAAGAAGAATGGGCATCTTTGCATTCAGTTTACCTAAACAGTACTGGTAAAAAATGAAGACTTTTTATTGTTATCATCAACATATGTTGCCTAGGAAGGATTCTTGACCGGATGTGCCACGATGCTGTGATCATGCAGGCCGTTTGTTGAAAATGTATTGCAAACTAAACAAAGAGAATTGGAATGAGAAATAAATGCATTAATTTCCATTGGAGGAAAGGTGAATCATTCCTTTCAATTGTCATAACAGCATATGATTTGGTGTTGGAATTTAAGTTGCTTGCTCCTTTTGTATTGCTTATACAATATTTTTTCTCTTCATCATTTGAAAATGTACTTGTCTAGAATATATCTATTAACTCAGACGGAGTTCAACTTTTATCTTGTTATCTTTCTTGCAACAGGGGATCATTTCCTCGAGCAGAAGAATATCCAAGCGAAGGCAAACGTGAACCTTGTGGAAGCATTTAAGAGCATGCAAATTAACGAAGAAGAAGAAAAGCCTCTTGAAGCAACCAGCTTTATGATTCAGTACTAAATACTTCAATTACTTCCCAATGATTTTTAAATGTTGAAAGCGAAAGTTGAGTAGATTTATAATTTAATTACTGCACATCTTGTGTTTACTTTACATTGTTGTGGATCTTTAGCTCAGAATTGGTAGAGCAGTCAAGAAATTTTTAAGGGATGGTGATTCGAAATCTATCAAGATCCTACTTAATCAATATGTGATGAAAATTTGAGATGTTATAATTATGTAAATAGATAAAAAATGTATGATATATCATAGTTGTATTCCAAGTGACAAATATGATATTAAAAATAATATAAATAAACAAAAAATTATCATCGTCAATCAATAATATTACAAGAGATTACAATCTACAAAATGCACAAAAAAGACAATAACAATGTTTCCCATGTAAGCCCAAAAATCTTATTACATAAAGTCATTATTACAATTGTTATGAGCAATTTTACATATTATGAAATAATGACTTCTCTCGTTACAAAGGCTACACTTTTTTTGTCTTAGCTTGAGCAATTTCATATCCTGCCTTCAATCTCTAACTATTTTTAGGACAACCTTTAGTATGCAACATAGAGGGGTCACACATTACTATTTGGGGAATATACTCCATTGAAGTCCTAATTTGCCTCTCAATAGACTCTTTGCTTATTTGTACTCTAAATGAAGATGAATTCCCTATCTCATCAAGCTTTGCAATCAAATTTTTTAAAAATGGTAATGCAAAATGATATTGCTCATATGAACTTGTTCCCAAATCTTGCAATCAGATAGTCATATTCCAAAATCTTCACATTTGCAATAGAGTACGTAGACTTGTAGAGGAATAAACATTGTTGGTATCAACACTCTGGCTTGAATAATAATATCTGGCTTTAGTTATCCAATGGTATAGCTCATATTGACTTAGAATTTTGCAAAGTTATTTTTTATGAAAAAATTTCAATATGTGCATACACAAAATTCCTTCACTTTCAAATTTCTCACAACTATATGTGGCATTCATCTCTCCACAAGGTTGGTAGGCAACAACATGTTTTTTAGCTTCATCATCATGTGGAAAAACTTTATATTTTGTTATTGAACCCTCTTCACCGATTTTCTTGAAAATGCAACCTTAGCTCCTTTTCAATTGATTTTTAAAAATATCCAAATTTGATCTCGTATACAGAGCCTCAACTTTAGCCTCAAGAGGAGAGTATCCACATAGCAAAGGCTTAGAATTCAAAGTATGAAAATCATCTTGTTCCTCATCAAATCTACAAGATTGTAATGCTCAGTCATACTACCTCACAAAATCAACCAGTGGAGAGTTCATGCTTTTCCTTTTTTAGCTTGAAGTCATACCCGTAAAAAAATTATCCCTCATATGTATAGATATCCAATAGTGTCTGACATCATACATGGAGGACAAATTGTATTTTTCTTTTATAATCTTCCATTTCTCCTCAAATGCATTGATTATATCACTTCTATATATCTAATCATTATATTCTTTCTCAAATTCACTATGGTTAGACTTCAAATATTTTAGATGAACCATGACATTATTAGATATGTGCCATGAGCAACACTTGTGATGGGTTCTCAGAAAAACAGTTGCAATAGCCTTTCGCATTACACCTTCTTGATCTATGATAATCGAAGTAGGTGTTTTTTCCCACATATATTTTAACCATATCTTAAACAACCAAGTAAATGCGGCCTCTATCTCATCAACAAGTAAAGCACAACAGAAAAGTGTAGATTGCCTATGATGATTAATACCTATGAATGGAGCAAATGGCATGGAGAAAGCATTGGTTTTATAAGTTACATCACACACTATCATATCACCAAAGTTCGATAAGATGCCCTTGATCTCCCATCAACCCAAAAACATTTTGGGTATTACTGTCCTCATCTAATTCAATTTCAAAGCAAGAAGTCATTGTCTTTCACATTTTTTCTTGAAAGTTCTTGATAATACTTAAGCATTTCCACCCAACATCATTCATACGGATGCTTTTCAGATGATCGATGCAAGGTTGATATGTCACACTGTGTATTTTGACACTATTGGAAGTTACATTCAAACCTTTTAAGATGGCTGATTGTAACACCCCAATTTCGATTCACTTAAGAACCGAAATAGAAATATTGCGATCGAGTTGAGTCATGTTTAAAGTTGTCAGTCGGTACGATTTGATTGATGAAATAGATCGAAACATCCTTCTTGGTGTCATGAGAATAGAAGACACTGTTAGATACATGTTAAAACACATTGAACATAAATAAAAGTAAGAAATTAAATAAATGCGCTGAACTCAAGTGTGTGTAGCATTTATGTGTCCTCCTACCAAAGTTGACTCAAGATTGCAAGACCTACATATATTATATAAAAAACGTCAATAATGAATATTACTAGTCTGAAAAATAACTAATACAAGCTAGCAAATGAGTATTCTATTACCCACGAAAACTTATGAAACTTCAAGATTGCCTCACACTAGGTGTTAAGCAAATATACTTAAATAAATGTTGGCTCGCATGCGCGGCTCATAATCGTATTCATTAATACAACACTTACGCCCTCACATCTTCCATATCACCCATCACGGTACTCGAGTGGCAAAAAGAATAGTTAAGTTTGTGCCATAAATTCTGGAAATGTACTGCATTACGCAATACCCTCATACACCGCACTACCTCAAGGTTTGAAGGAAAACTAGTGCAGTCCATATATATCTCCGTACCACACATTCTCTTATTCGTGAAATTTGTAAAAATGTTCGTACTAATATAATAGGCTTAAGGAAGAGGCTTATATCATACATTTCTGGAGCTTCAGTTCGAAAACCAACAAGGGATCTCATTCTTATAGTTTTATTAACATGTGTACAAAACATAGCTAAATGGCCTGATATCGAAGGGATCAAATAAAACACTGTTGATGTCGTCTTACGTATAAAACATGATTAAACTCAACATGCAAAGAATTAAGCAAAGAGGGAGAGTCCTATGGACATGTGGTCTAAACTCGAAGCATATCTACACATCTACAATGAGTTAGGACTCTCAAACCTACATCAGAACCCACTACTAAGTAAAATACTAATATCTCTATATGATACATGACTCGTGGTACGTGTTCATATCGTCAATATATCCTAATAAAAAAAATAAAGCTAGCAAGAATATAATTAAACATGTGACATGCAAATCAAGACATAACAATAATAAATAAATAAATAAATGCACACATAGATAATTAGGTAAATAATAAATATATAGAACATAAATAACACTCGAATCAAAACATAATAATAACAATAATAATAATATAATTATACTATATAATATATAACCAAGTACGAGTAAATATTATACATATACTCGTGTTAGTAAACATGTAAATACTTAAATAATTAATAATTCTATAAATACATAAATAAATACATTAATCATGAATAATAACAATATTATAGTTACACAATACAAGAATACATAATTGAATATGAATAAATAATCACATACACGCGCGGACACACGGACAAGCAAATAGATAAGTATACATACATATATATATATATATAAAATTTAATAAACATAAAATAAGATTAATATTAAAATTAATAACTAAATATAATATTAATAATAACAAATAATCACATAAACATTAATCATATATTATAAACATGTAAATAAATAAACAATGAATTAATAAAATAGATAAATAATAAAGAAAAATAATCATAACATTTAAACATGTTAAATCATGTGAATATCCATCTAAACTGATATAGGAGTTTTTGAATTACATAAAACATTGTTAGAATGGATGAAAATAGTCTAAAAATGAGCTGAACCTGACTGAACCGAGTTGAACCAGACCAAACCGAACTAAACCAACTCAGTCTGGGTTAACTGCTGGGCTGGAGTTGGCTAAGCTGGTGGACACGGACACGGGCTCACACTGATGAACTCTGGCACAATCACAGGGACACGACACGGGCAGGTAGATCGCAAACCGAGCAGATGAACAAACAGGCCGAACAGAGGGACGACAGTGTCTGTTGCTGAATGCCGAGGACAGCGCGATTGGGGTCGCCACTGGTCGGGACTCGACAAAGGGGAGGATAAGCAATGTGATGGCGGTGATGATTGGTGGAGCCCAGTTGCTGGTCAGCAGAAAAATGGCTAGGAAGCACGGTATTGCCACCGGGAGTGGCAACATCGCTGGCGGAGGTCGAAGTCGGTCTCAAAGGGAAGATCTCAGCAAGGGGAAACTGTGTGAGTGGTCAGATCAGCTGAAAGGTGCCTCGCTGCATGCTGGAAAAAGACTTAAACGATGGCGGTGGATGATGATGAAAAGTGATTAAAAACTCAATTGTCGACGGCGTATCTTCGGTTGTGCCGATGGTGACTGTGGGTACGAACCTAATAGCGCAGCCACGAGGTGGTCACGGTCAGTACCGATCTGGTGGCCAAAGGAGGACCGGGGTCTAGCCGGCGGAGAGCTGAAGTGGTGGCAACGGTAATGGTGTAAAAGTTTGAAAATCATGTAAAATCTTTGAAAGATAACTAGGTGGAAGAAAGGGTTGAGTGCGCGGCCCAGATCTTGCCACATGGCACAATCAGGATGTTTGACAACTCATGTCTTAGTGGGACCTATCTATGGGTATATGCAATATACGTGTAGACAGAAAGCTTGGGTTGAGACCATCCGAGGTTAAAACCAACTCAAGTCCTAAAATTGACTCTATATGCGGGAATCGAGGAAAAGAAAGGTAAATGGGATCAAAACCCCAACGTAATCAAGATGGGCCCACAGGGGCACAATCAGGTAATCCAAAATTCCTATGCTCCATGTAAAGGAAATATCAAAATCCCTAATGGATGCTAAACGTTTCAACAGCTTAGATCTAGGCCTAAAATCTGTAACGACCCGGCCATTTGCCACAACATTGTGAGCCTAGCCAGCACAGGTGTTACTCACAATTAAGCTAATATGTCTAACATTTTTTATACAAAAACATATATAAAGATCCCACAGTCTTAGACCGTTTCCCAGTAGCCACACTTATTTCTCAAATAAATAATAAAAGGAGTCCTCATATTTATTTTGCTCCATGCTCTGGTTGTCAATCACCTACTCTCGTATCTGCACACCTGTGGAGGCAATTCCGCGTTAGTGATTACAACACTAAGTAGTATAATAGATAAAACAAATCAAGTATATTCCACTATTTCCTTATGTTTATTTTAATATGCGGTGGAGCGATTCCGCTATACTCCAAAACAATGCGGAGGAGGTATCCGCTGTGATCCGCACACCCCGGCCGTAGCCCTTTTGTGGGGAGGCTACCACTACCGTCTCCAGTGCCAGTGCCTCGCACACCCCAGCCGTAGCCTTTTTGTGGGGAAGCTATCACTGCACTCAGGTGATTGCTACGCCCCGTTTGTGGGGAAGTTCTCACTACCAATTCTAGTGCCAGTGCCTCACACACCCCAGTCGTAGCCTTTTTATGGGGAGGCTATCACTGCACTCAGGTGAATGCTACGCCCCGTTTGTGGGAAGCTCTCACTGCCAATTCTAGTGCCAGTGCCTCACACACCCCGACCGTAGCCTCTTTATGGAGAGGCTATCACTGCACTCCAGTGCGATGGAGGAATCGTTGTGCTCGCTCACCCTGGCCGTAGCCTTTTTATGAGGCGGCTATCACTACTCCAAAACAATGTCGATGCATTACACAATTTACGCACATAATACGACCCCATGTCGGACTGAGTCAATTCTTTGACCCTAGTTGCACTCGGTGCATGGTGGTCGAATCTGGGCTCAGGCCGACCAAGGCTACCAATAAGGAAAATACGATGTTCTACCTATTATACGTACCTGACTTGTGATTTCGTCTAACTCGTGACGCGTGAACCCTAATCTGAATGAGGGCATAAAATTATACATTAGTATAATTTTATTTTGCATGAACCTACATGCAACTTACATGACTAATATACTATCAATTTTAAATGATGTAATTAGTTCATGTTAGTCTTCATTCCTTATTAAATTTTCAGCAATTCTAATGATAATTAATTATTAACATGTCCATTTACAAAACAACTAAGCAATCGACAAGAACCCCATGCATAAGATGCTGGAGATCTAGCAACTTGGCAGGGCGTCTTCAACAAACCTTGCATGCAAGAATCCTAATGGAAACAAATAAGATGAGGGATGAAATACTCACATAGTAATGGGGAGGTCGCCTGGGACGGAGATGAGGGATGAAATACTCCCTCCTCCTGCATATATATACACTTCAACCATTCCCTCCATTAAATTCTCATACCCCATCATCCATTGGTATTTTCTAGGTTCAACGAGCCCCTTCATTAAATTCTCACACCCCATCATCCATTCATGAATAAGTATTTTCTAGGTGAGCTTAAGTCAAACCATGACTAGTCGACTTGATAACCAACCATATTTAGGTTCGAGTTTTGTAATAAAAATCATGGTTTTTACAAAAATCCTGGCTAAGTCATAAAAATTATATATATACCTCGTGTCTACATTGTTAACTCAGACTTTACGATATCATATCTGGAAATATCATATGTATGTTGGGCATATTCAACCTCCATAACATATTCATATGACCATCTAAGCCCCATACTCATATTCTGAAAATTAGTCTGGATCGAGCTCGCTTGAACGGACTCGATGCTGACCCAAACAGGAAAAAACTAAAATCGGGTAAGACCCTAACCTTAAAATGGGGTTTTACACTGATAGTTTCATTCTTATTCGATGCAGTGAATCAATCATATTCTTACAGGATTCAAACAGATGACTATGAGACCGAAGGTGAGGAGTTATGAGTATAAATGTCAAAAAATTCTTTTACTTTCCACACCATGCACTTACTTAGATGTACTCTCATAAAAGCTTTGCAATCTTCTTTAGTCTCTCTATGCCTTTTAACTTCTCTTCTTATCTTCCTCTTGTCATTTATATCTTTTTAACCTTTTTTGAAAAGACAAATTTTCGAGATGTGATATACTTCGTCTTTCTCAATCGATAAAAACCACCCTTTTGAATGCCAAACCCTTGTCTCTTTGCATACTAGTTATAAAAATCATATGTAGCTTTTTTGAAGAGAATTTCATGCCCAAACAAGAGGTAATATTTTTAAAACATTTAGATATTTTTACAGCTTCACCTTCATCTTCTATTTTGTCAAAATATTTATTACTCTTGTCAAATTTTTTAATTTCGCATTCCATATTGAGTCAACCATAAATCATTTATCTGATCTTCATTATCTATTATGAAATTACCGTCAAAGTTTCACATCAGCATATCTAATGTTGCCGTATGTTTTCTACTTTCCCTTAATCGTCTATGAGACTAGCTATCATATGCTGCCTCTCCCCGAAAAACCAGGAAACCTTCTTAGACCAAAGTATTTGGGCAACACAAATCAACATAAGAAAATGGAGACAGAAGTATCAATTCAACCTCTCTTTACTAATAATAACACAGACAACTGTAAAAAACAAAATTTAAACAATACATCCAATTTTTGTAATAGCTTTCAGATATTTCTAGCATGTTCTACCTCCCAAAACCATTACCTTTTACTTGTGTATATTAACAAACTGACGCTAAGATCAAAATAGCCCATGTTCGCAATTAACAATCCACAGCAGTGATCAGAACAAATCATACACCATACACATATTGCACCAACCATTACAGCTTAAAAAACAATTGTATAAACAAAGAAGCTTGAAACGCACAGAACATAAGCTAGGAACTCTTCTTCTTCTTCGTCCATCTGATCCTAATCGGCCAAATTTTGTTACTTTGAAATGAGCTACGAACTATTAACCAAACAACAAAAACCATCTTCAATGCTCGAACTTTTACAAGCAGCAAACTTCTTAATCACACTCAAATCAAAGAAATTCACAGACTTCGAATTTATGTTTAACTGAATTAAACACCCACAAAGAAAAGAACTACTAACAAAATCATCTAAACTTGAATCGGGATTGGGAAAAAAGCATCAAGCTTGAGCTTGTACGTCCTGATCGTCGTCGTCGGAGACCAGGATGGAGTTCTGATCGTCGTCGTCGGATGCCAGGATGGAGTTCTTAGCATTGATGATCTCTACAAAGGACAGAATCAGCGATCTCTCCAACCGGGAAGGGGCTCGAAGCAGATGGCGGCGTCCCGGCAGAGGAAGAGAAGCAGAGTCCCCTTCCCTCACTGGACTCCGCAACGGCCTCCTCGGTCTCCCATGCCAACGCCTCTCGCCATCAACCCGCCGGCCGTGCTGCTCGATTGATGCCGACCCCACCGGTGGCTGTGCTCTTGCGAGAAGGGGCATCGATGTAGACCCCGGCGTCCCTGCAGAGGAAGAGAAGCAGAGTCCCCCTTCCCTCACTGGACTCCACGACTGCCTCCTCAGGCTCCCACACCGAGGCCTCCCGCCATCATCCCGCCGGCCTTGCTGTTCGCTGGCATCCCGCCAGTTAGCCGTGCTACAACACACAGTGAATTTACCTATATATATCAAACATTCATTGTTGGCTTTTTTAACAGAGATAAAATTTCAGCGAAGGAATATAATATTTTTTCCCAAAATTTGTAAGACTTCGAATGAATCAAAACCCATGATGTTTATTTGAAACCATAAATAAATTTGTTTACAAACCTTAGATTCATTTCCTCCCTACACATCCTTGTTCCATATCATCTCTTCATTGGCGTATCCATTCAAATGATGCTTATACACATCTCTGATAATTTCAAAACCTTTTCTATTATTTATATAATACACTTTACAAGGAGCCACATTTAATCCTATAAATTTTAAAACATGAGTACCTTTAGTATTCACTTCTTGAGATTAGCGAAGGGAAATATTGTTAAAGAAATATCAGCTAATATAGGACAGTAGAACGGCAACGACTCAAGAGTAATGAGGTGCTTCAAGTGTCTCCAATCTTATTGACCTTCGAAACACGTTCTTTATTTTCTGGGCACGCATGACAAATATACAACAACATGCAACGACCTTGATAATTCCTTTTCAAGGTCATAGATGGCGACCCACTTGACCGTTTCACGCCGAGGTCCGGGAGGGAAGCCCACCTTTACCATGAGCAGCAAGACCCGCTCCTTGCCGTTCTTGGCTTTCCATGCACGCTTGGCGGCCAGGTCTGCACGTTCTCTTAACGCTCCCGGCTCCACTCCCTCCAAAAACGCCGAGGGAGTTATCGAGAAACAATTCGCGGCGCTGGCCCCGGCAGAGGAGGAAACGGGATACGCCGGCGTTGACCTGGAGAGGCAGCGGCGCAGTGCAATGCTCCTCCTCCGGTTCGCGAGCACAGTGGAGAAAGCGAAGGGTAAGAGGGAGGTGGCGGCTCCGGCAAGAGGGTGCAAGAGGAGGTTCGAAGAGCGAGAAGTGGACCCCGTCGATGTGAGGTCGAAGGGCATCAAGATGTGGAGGAACGCGGAGCGTGAAATACTGGAGAAGATGGTAGTCGAAGCGGCAGATGTTCATGCAGGACATGCAGGCGCTTGGTCTGTATAAGGATTACATGCGTCCATCGGCTCCCATGTTTGGAAATCTTTGTTACTTGTTCTCTTCTTGATCATTTTAATATTTATGTATATCATGTTCAGTTCATGTAAGATTGTGGGTCGTTGCTGTTTTTTCTGGATTGTAATTCTTGATTTGGTTTTTGATCCAGAAGATAAATCATTGTATATACAATTTCTTCTACGCATGATTCGTTCATTATTTTGGATTGGATACCACGAAGTTGAAAAAATAGAAAGGTACTATCTTTGTTCGTAGAAGGATTACTGCAATAATATCCTTCTATCCCCATTTTGGATATCTTTCTTACTTGTTATCTAGATGTTAATTAAGTTATGTAAACTGTAAGATTGCTTCTCTGAGAAATTACCATTAAATGGTAAAAAGATATTTTATTCGGTATTCAACCATACCTTTGTACAATCACAGTTCAAATATAAAAAAACGGTGTTAAGGTAAAATAAAATCGATTAAATAGAATAAATATTCGATTTATGATTTATTAAGAAATAACTCATGATAGTTATTTTGAATATTATAGGGCTTTGAAGAGATAAACCATTCGGTCAAAATTAGAAAAATAAAGTCTTAAACGAGAAAAGTTAAAAATATAGAACAAAGTGGAGTATCTTTGAAAAGTTTTATTAGTTACAGATTTATCATGGGATATAACCATCTTTCAATTATTTACCATGGGATACAACCATCTTTCAATCATTTACAGATTTACCATTAAATACAAGTAACTTTTAATTATTTATAGATTTGCCATTACACACAACTAACTTGATTTATTTAAGATTTTTTGATAAATTTTAGATAAAATCTAAATAAAATCTCAAATATAACTAAAAATCTTCCCAAAAGTTGAATTTGCACGTAGAAATACAAAACATAAAAAATATTCTTAGGCACTCTTAGTAATTAGCCACACTTTCTGTTCTCTATAAATAAAGCCTGTCATTCTTACTTTTCACGCGTAGATTGGTGGCTCTCAAAGTGGTCAAGCTAAAAATTGGTCGACTTCGAGAGAAAATTTAAATAAAGTCTCTGTATCGAATCATCAGTATATTTTTTAGACTAGTTAAGCCAAGAAGCTAGCTTAGTCTGGTTGAGTTCATGCATCAGCCCCCTTACTACCCAAGTCCGATCCTAGTCTAGTTGAGTTCATGCACTCACCCGGCTTAGTTCAACCCATTTGCAATCTGGTTGAGTCCATGTGCTCGCCCAACTCCGTTCAACTAACTTGGTTGAATTACAGACTAGTTTCGCCTAGTTGCACAATGCAAAGGCTCGGCGCTATGCATATCGATCAGTGCAAACTCAGTTTAGCTAACTTAGTTGATTTACAGACTCATTTCAGCTTGTCGCCTTGTTGCAGTGGTAAAGCCCAGCTTCTGGTTAGGGTTTTACCTGCTTATAGTTTACTCGATTTGGGCTAGTCTCGAGTCTGGTTTGAGCGAGCTCGAGCCATACCAAGTTTCTGAATATGAATTATGAGCCTGATGGCCATATTAGCATGTTATAGTGGTTGAGTGTGCCTGACATGCATATGATAGCTTGAGTTAGGCCACAGCAGAGCGTGGTTTAACAATGTATGCGCGAGGTATTCATATGATTTTTATAAGTTAGCTAGGGTTTTTGGCCTAGATCTATGTCGTCGCAGCGTTTAGTATTCTTTTGGGATTTTCAAAGTATCTCATTTATATGCATCTTAGGGATTTTAGATCGCCAAATTGTGCCCTTGTGGTTTCAACTTGATTGAGTCGCAACTTTTTACCTTATTGAGTTAAAGGTTTTGAGGCACATTTTGACTTCTTGCCACGATTCCCGCCAATAAAATCAATTTTAGGACTCGAGTCAATTTTGACTTTAGACGGTTTTGATCCGAGCTTTACGTCTGTATTTATATTGTATATACCCGTGAATGGGCCCCACTAGGCCACGACTTCTCATACGTCTAGATCGTGCTACATGGCAAGATCTGAGCCCTCCACTCAACCTTAGCTTCATCCATCAATTTTAGGTTGTTTTTCTCCCATTTTCGGAGTTAATCACCCTTAGCCCTGCCGCCACTTTGGCTTGTCACCGGCGAGACTTTAGTGCTCCTCTAGCCACCAAAATGGTACAGCTATGTCCACCTTGCGGCCAACTATTGGTCTGTACCCACCATCGCCACTAGTGCCGCTGTAGTTGCCACTGGTGATGGTATTTTTGGAGTTGTTTTCCACCACTGTTTAGCCCTTTCGGGCTATTTTTCAACACCGGCGAGTGTCCTCCGGTGAAGCCAACCACCCTGACAATTTCCCCTTGCCGAGATCTTCCGTTTGAGATCAACACCGACCTCCACTGTGGCCGCATTCTCTGCTGGCAACTTGCACTTGCCCGACGGTATTTTTGATCGTTTCTAGCCATTTCCAGCCGCCCACCTGCTGGACACTACCGACCGCTAGCCCAAATAGCTTCCTCAGTCAAGAGACAATCTTTTGAGACCACCTATGACCATCCCTGTGGTAGTAATTGCCACCGGCGACATCTCCACATCAAGCGACAATACTCGTCCCTTTTTGCCATTTTTCCGACCAGCTGACGGCCGGACCTTACCGACGATGTGCACCGGCTGCCCACCATTTGACCAGTTTACCTGTTGCCCACGTCTCGCGCCTGCTGGTCCCAAGTCTGCCAGCCCGAGCCCGTGTCCGTGTCCATCAATCTAGACCAGTTGAGCCAACCAGCCCAGCAATTTATTTAACCCAGACCAAGTTGACTCAGCCCAACTCGGTTCTGGTTCAGCTAATTTGTACTAATTTAGTCATTTTCGAACCATTTTCGTCCGTTCTTACACCGTTTTCGGTAATTTGAGAACCCTATATTAGTTTAGATGTATATTCACATGATTTAGCATGTTTAGATATTATGATTATTTTTCTTTATTTATTATTTTATTTATTTATTATTATTATTCATTTCTTGTTATTCATGTATTTATTGATTATAATGCATGTTTATATGATTGCTTATTATTATTAATGATATATTTACTCATTAATATTATTCTTTTTATGTTTACTAAATTTTATATATATATATATATATATATATATATATTTGTTTGTTCGTGTGTATTTTATTATTTATTTGTATTTAATTATGTATTCTTGTATTTTATAAGTATGATTTAATTAATATTCATGATTAATGAGTATTCACTATTTATATATATATATATTTTTATTAAATTATTATTTATTCACTTATTAATTAAATTATTATATATGTATTTATTTATTTATTTATTTATATGTTTACTAACACAAGTATATATTGATATTTACTCGTGTTTACTCGTGTATTTATATAGTATAATTATATTATTATCTTATTATTAGAGTATTAATTATGTTCATGTATTTATTATTTATCTAATTATCTATAAGTGTATTTTTGTGTTTATTTAATTATTTATTATTTATTATTATTATGTATCGATTTGCATTCCACGCGTTTAGTTATAGGTTTGTTAGCACTGTTTTCTTTATTGGGATGTATTGATTATATGAGCACACACCACGAACATGCATCGTATAGAGATGTTAGTATTTTACTTAGTAGTGGGTTCCAATATAGGTTTCAGAGTTTTAGCTCGCCGTAGAAGTGCAAGCATGCTTGGAGCTTAGACCCCTGGTCCATAGGACTCTCCCTTTGCTTGATCTCTGCTTGACTCTATGCGTGTCGAGTTTAATCATATTTTAGATGTAGGACGACATCATTGACATTTTATCGGATCCTTCTAATGTTAAGCCATTTAGTTGTGTTTTCTACACATGTTAAATAAAACTACAAGGATTAGATCCCTTGTTGGTTTTCAAACTGAAGCTCTAGAAATATAAGATACAAACCTCTTCCCTAAACTTATTATATAAATACATTCATTTTTACAAATTTCACGAATAAGAGAATGATCGGTATGGAGATATATATGGACCGCACTAGTACTCCTTCAAACCCTGAGGTAGTGCGGTATATGAGGGTACTGCATAACGCAACACATTTCTGAAATTTGTGGCACTAACTTAGCTGTTCCTTTTACCACTCAAGTACCATGGCGGGTGTAATATGAAGGATGTTAGGGCGTAAGTGTTGTATATATGAATATGAATATTAGCTGCCGTGCATGCACGCTGACACTTGTTTAAATATGTTTGATTACCATTGAGTGTGAGGCAATTTTGAAGTTTCATAAGTTTTCGTGGGTAACGGAATATTCATTTGTCAGTTTGTATTAGTTATTTTTCAGACCAATAACACTCGTTATTGCCATTTTTCGTATAATATATGTCGGTCTTGCAAATCCTACGTTGACTTTGGTGGGAGGAAAAATAAACGATACACACACTTGAGCTCAATACAGTT
This sequence comes from Piper betle, assembly GCA_033002965.1. Lineage (NCBI taxonomy): Eukaryota > Viridiplantae > Streptophyta > Magnoliopsida > Piperales > Piperaceae > Piper > Piper betle. Next base: position 32,895 of record JAURVB010009115.1, read on the forward strand.
ATTTACTTTCTTACTTTTATTTATATTTGATGTGTTTTGACTCATATTTAACAATGTCTTTCTTTCTCATGACACCAAGAAAGTTGTTTTGATTTATTTTATTAATCGAGTCTTACTGACCAACAACTTTAAACGTGACTCGACTCAATCATAACATTTTTTATTCTGTGCTTAGGTGAACTAAAATCGGTGTGTACTAGTTTGGTATCAGAGCCATGTCTTGGGTAATTGAGATGGAAGACTTTTGTTTTGAGCCAAGTATGTGGAGCTATCCTTAGCCAAACTGACAAGTATTTCCTTTGGTATTTTCTCAGTATTTTAGATTTTTGCTCAGCAAGACCTAAGCAATGCATGTTTCAGTGTTAATAGAAATTATGAGATGGATGTGAGATCATGGTTTCATTAGATGCCAGCATGGATCTCACAGGCATCTCATGTTAATTTTAGAGACTCGTCCTTCCCTTTACTGTGTCAAAGATTTGGACTACTTAGAATTGTTTACATATTCAGTTAGTTGAAGTTGAGACGAATGGTGACCAGCAGTACATAGAACTTTGGCGACCACATTATAGCATTTGCCCATGTTTCATATGTCACCACATGTCCTTCCTTGGAACATAGTGTACATCGCAAGACGGAGTTATAAGAGATGAAAGCAATAGGAAGCTTGGAGTATGAAGATTCTCACGTAATTACATGACACATGAACATGGACCATCGGTGCCTTAAACAAATCCATTATGCATAGTCCGAGGTCTACATTGGGGAACAGACCTTCAGACAAATCCTTGTGGATGGAGGATGCGGATATGCCTGCAGATCCACTTAAGCACTTGGAACACTTGGAGCACAAATGAAGGTTTGGGGCAAATGACTTGGATGGACCACTTCTAGGAGATAACAGTAGATGAGTGAGGTGGATCTACAGTCTCATAAACACTTCACCGCCTCCCCTTCTTCCACTAGTGTATGTCTATCCCAACAGTATTATTGGTCACTCTACAACAGACAAAAGCAGGAACACACCGAGAATGAGTAAGATTACGCAATTGCATTTCACTCGATTTGTCAAGGCCAGATTAGTGATTTCTATTGAGAACTAATCAGTGCTTATGGGAACAATTACTCCATATTCTAGGAGATCAATGTGGGCTCAATATTATTTTTCCATCGTACATATCACCACTATGATCCAGACCCTTCGAATCAAACATGCATGGTTGGATAACCTGAGCCAAGTTAATAGTGGCTACCCCTGGGGAGATAGACACATAGAGATAAACATACCAAAGACAGTAATGAGTTTACAACATACAAGATTAGGATCAGGCTTCAACACCTGGATAACATAACCACCGTCCGAGTAGTACAACCGTCATTCAGTTGCACAACCACCGTCCGAGTAGCACAACTGTCATTCAAGTTGCACAACAATCGTCCGAGTAGTACAACCGTCATCTGTGATATACAACCATTGTCCAAGTTGCCAAACCATGACCATGATACACTATCACCGTATGTGATGCACTATCACCATCTGAGTGAGGTGTTATTGTGAAAGCAAAGGCCAAATAGTTACCTCACCCTACAGGAGGACAACTACTTGATGATTAGGGCTGCTAAACAAGCGAGTGAGCCGAGCTCACCCTGTGTTTGAACTCGACTCGAATAGCTCGAAGTTTGTTCGAACTCGACTCGAGATCGAACGAGTTTCAATCATATATGCTCAATATCAACTCAAATATTTTTTATACGAGCTCACATACACTTAAACTATTAAATTCTAAGAGCTCGAAACTGGCTTGTTTGGGAGCTTGAAACCAGTTCGTTTGGAAGCTCTATACCAGCTCGTTTGTGAGCTTGAAACCAGCTCATTTATAAGCTCAAAAGTAGATCATTTTGGAGAAAAATATACATTTATAAAGATTAAAAATTAACTAAATAGTCTATCAACAAAATAGTCTATCATACTAAAAATTCTAGAGGTTTGCTGACAACTGTTGCTAGCGGTGGGTACTGCCGGGATGGTTGTGGTATGGGGTATTGTTCACACCAGCTTGGTAAGCTCAACGCGTTTACAATGCCAACAAGGTTAATGGAGGTGGTGGCTCGCCGGAAAAAGGCAAAACAAGGGTGGTAGATGGTGGGTTGACGAGATCTGGCCGGGATGAGCCGCGTTGGGCTCAACTTAGGTCGGGGAAGGTTGCGGGAGGGTTGACGACGTCGAGGTGGCAACTGGATGGCATCGACAACATCGAGGCGGCGGCTGGATGGTGTCAGCGATGGTCGTAGACAACGGGATTGGCAACGAGAGCGCAATAGTCACAGTGGCTTTGTCGCATTATGGAGGCCGGGCGACGATCGGATAGTGGGGGGAATGGTCAACAATGTTCTGGTGGTGACCAGTGGCATCGATCGGTTGTGGTGCAGCCGCCGGAGGCGGCGTTGGCGACAGAGAAGAAGGGTGGCATCGAGGGTTTGGGGGAATGAGAAGCGTCTGGAGGGGGTAGGGAAGAAATGGGTAGGGGTGATATCGTAAATAAAAGTTGATTCATCTCCAACTTGAGTAAAAAATAATAACTAAATCATAATAAATCCTTCAAAAAATCCATAAAAATAAGGGAAAATCCCATAAAATATAATACACACCATAACACCACTATGACATATTTTATAACTAATAGCCCACCCAAACTACCATACAACGCGTCCTAATGCATTATTCAGCCTAAAAATAATTCTAAGATCAAATATATTAACAAAACATACTACATACTTTTATATACTCTGATAACTCATTTCTCATCATTTTTCTGACGTTATCATCATATACTCAGGTGCACTTGACCCTTATCGCTCATAGCTCACGGCTGGCCTCAGCTTAGCACTCTGTTCATGAAACTGATTCGACTTGAACTGACGTTGAACCGACTGGTTCGCTAATGTAAAACTCTGACTCGAGTCACAGGTTTTACACATGAGCTTATTGATGGATGCCGAATTACGTAGGAAACGGATTATAGGTAGGATTTTTCATATATGTATTTTTATCTTTGTAATGAACTGTAAATCTTTTAGTTGTCTTATCCATGTTTTTGATGGTTGTCTCTTATATAAGTCATAGCATGCATAATTTATTAACCTTACGATTTTAGTTAATTAAGTCATGATAAACAATTAAATTGTTGTGGGAGAGATTTTTTGTAGGTAGCAAACTCATGTTAGTTAAAATTAGTTTTGTTCTTTTATTATAATAAAATTATTTATGATTTTAAATGTATTTTGAGTAGGCAAGTGATAGTATGCGTATTATTGTATTATATTATCGAGTCGAGTTTGAGTCGAGCTACGAGTTGATTTCAAGTCGAGTTCGAGTTATAACTGAGTTAGGTCAAGTAGAACACTGTCTTGTTCAAACTCGATTCGTAAGATTCGAGTTCAAGTCGAGCATTTAAATATCAAGTTTCGAGTCGAGTCGAGTTGAGCCAAACACCAAAACTCACGAGCTAGCTCAGTCAATTAGCAACCCTAGTCTTCATTCTTCCTGTCTTCCAATGAGGTATCCCAAGCTTATTTTCCAAGAAGACAGGTAAACACAAATCTTTAACATTGATCTTTAGGTTCTACTCGTGCATTGTAATTGTTGATAAAATTGAAATGCAATATTATTTTACATTATAATAATTGATTCCTTGTTTAATTCAGGTGAAAAATGGTGGCATTCTTCTTATAATTGAAGAAGAAGAAGAAGAAGAAGAGCAAGATCATAATCAAGAAAATAGACAGCATACACGATTAGAAGATGAGGAAATATGATTAAGCCTCTAGGCAAGTCTATACCTTGGCTCTGGATTTACATGTATTATGGTAGACATGGTTCTTTTACTTTTGTTAATTCTTAACATATCCGGCCAGTTTGTGATCTTCACAATGGAGGATTGGAGACACCAATTTGGCTTCATACTCCTTTTTCAAGATTCAAGCTTCATATTCTTTGATGCAACACCTATATATATATATATATATATATATATATATATATACATCATGAGAACAGATTGAATGGGTTAACACACACACTCACACACACACACATATATATATATATAGAGGTGCTGAGGTGCGCCCAAGGCGAAAAATTTTTTCTACCCCTAAGCTTCTTCGAGGTCGTCCGATTAATAGGACAACCCAGATCTATTGTTTTTCAAAAAAAAAAAAAAACTAAACCTCCACCAATGATGTCGGAGGCTGCCGCCACATCGTCGCCCCACTGTGGCCGTGAACGCCCCTCCTCCCTCTCCCCCTTGACACTGCCGTCCCACCACCCCGCTGCCAAAGCCCCTCCTCCCCGCTCCCCCTCGACCGCCACCACCCCACCGTGAACGCCCCTCCTCCCTTCTCCCCCTCGACCCTGCTGTCCCGCAGCGGCCGCCACCCCTTCCTGCTCCACCTCAACCCCGTCGTCACCCCCGCCGCGATTGTAGACGCCCCTCCTCCCCACTCCCCCTCAACCGTTGTCGTCCTGCAACCTCACCACGAACGCCCCTCCTCCCCACTCCCCCTCGATCGCCGTCGTCCTACTGCCTCACCGCGAACACCCCTCCTCCCCACTCCCCCTCGACCACCGTCGTCCCTCCGCCTCACCGCGAACGCCCCTCCTCCTCACTCCCCCTCCCCTACCTGGCCGTCGTGGCCGGAGGATATATATATATATATATATATATATATATATATATATATATATATATATATATATATATATATATATATATATATTGTTTTCATCAAATATTGGTCGTCCGATCATAAGGATGGCCCAAATTAGAGCTTTAGGCAAGAAACTTTTCCTGCCCTCGGCTAAAGAAAATTTTACCTATATATATATATAGGGTAATATATAGGTAAAATGTTAGTGCCCTGCCAATTTTTCCAGTGCAGCCAGCACACACGTATGACAGCCACTGGATCAAAATCCGGCGGCTGTCAATTGCTGCCCCTCCTTGCCCCCGGCGTTCCCGTCCCCCCACTCCATTCTTTCCCCTCTCCGCACCTCCACCACCACCCCAATCATGCCCACTTCCTTCGTTTCCTGACTATCATCGGCAACATTTTGTTGGGGAAGGAAGGGACGCAATGGTGAGGTGGCAACAACATTGGCTAGTAGGCGGCTGGCGGTGAGGTCGTCAGTGGTGGGGTGGCGTAGCAAAAAATGCTCAGGGTAGTTTCATAATAAAAACTTGACTCAGTCCCGACTCGAGTCAATATTACGAAATACATCTCGAAAAATATTAAAAAATACCGTAAAATACCATAAAATAAAATAATTGAGTTGTAACTCGAATAAGATGCTATAAACCTAATAATCCACCCAAAATTAATAAATAATGCGTCCTAACTCGGTAAACAACTTTAAATTAATTTTGTGATCCACTATATATTAAAAAAAGCATACTCTTATATATTCTGATAACTTTTTTTCTGCATTCATCACGTCATGTGTAAAACCAGTAGAGCTCTATCCTCCCAGAATTTGGAAACACATCGATGCCTATATTCAAGAATGGCTGGCTTCTTATTAAGAACATTTAAATTAGTGGCAGAACTTCAATCTTGCTCTCATCAAACCAGTTTCTTTCATGATTTATTATTTTAATATTAAAGTAACATGTAAAATTTTGATGAATTAAAGCATTTCTTTTAATCAAACTTATCAGATCCGACCTTGCTATTATGCTTCCAAGAGTTGTTAGAAAGTGAAACGACAGAGCCAAAACACATGAGGGCCATCTCATTTAATTTTCTTCCACATGATGAATATAAGTACAAACCATGAAAGATCATGCCTCACAAACACATTAAAAAACAAATGCAAAAATTAAAACTTTAGACCAACCTGCGAATAACTTACAAGTTACAAGTCTATTAAGTTTTATTAAATCCAATAACAAAATCACTTCTGTCAAGCTTATAAATAGCCAAAATCAAAATCACTAAGATTATAAAGTCCTTCTAAATTCATAGCTATCATAGTCGTTTTGTATCACTGCTTTGAAATTCGCCATCACTACACCAATGCCCCTAAATAGACTCCATGACTCCACTTTCAGATGGAATATTTTTTTTCCTATATATTTAAAAAAAACATGGAAACTAATCACATAAATTATACAAAACAAAGATCAAAACAAGGTTTGTGTTAAGCAACATTACGGATGTGCTACAATTGCACGGCAAGTGCGCTTATCGTGCCCAACTCCCCATTTGTTGCAACCATGGCATAGCCTATCTTTTACCATACGCTCCATTGCAAGTTCTTTATCACTCTTCCACCTTTTACCACTTCCTTTGGTCTTTAATTGTGCCGGCGGATGTACTTGTATTCCATAATGTAACTTTACATTAAATACCTAATTATTTATACCTTCATCTACCAAATCTTTTACCAATTTTTGTATCTCCAAAAGTTTTTACTTGGCAAGTTCAAGTTTCTCAGATGATAAATATGCTTTTTGACTCATCGATTGGATATACAATGCAATTCTCCACAATTAGAGAATGAAGCTTTGTTGCAATCACCACAAAGTTCCACTCCATCAACATCAAAAACAACTTCCTTTGCTATTTCAATCGTCCATCTCTTCATAATATAGAGTTGAGTAAAAATATCACCCTCATTCAATCTCAATACATATAGCAAATGCCTACATGGAATACCTTCACTTTCTAAAAGTTTTCAACTACATGTGCATTTACTTTCAATTCATATGTAAGTAACACGTGCAACTAACACTTTATTATTTCTGCAACATGTTACATCATACTGTTCAACACCCTCCCCATCTAATTTCTTATGAGATGAGTAAAAAACCAAATTGTATTGTAGTTCTTCTTGAAACTTATAAAAAATTTTACGAGTATAAACCTTTGTCATCTTTCATTTCATCTTCAATGGAGTGACCAATTTGGGGCTTTTGTATTCGTTTTCATAGGATTATTTTGCCTCAATCTCTGTCTTTTGATAGCTCTCTCAAGTTTATGTATAAACTCAATAAGGCTATTTTTTTGGTTGGCATACCTTGAATAAAATGAGTTTTGAGATTCACTCTATTGAGAACTTCTTGTACCAGCCAAAAATATATTTTTACTATACATAGGCACCCACAAATGACGAATTGCATATATGGATTTTAACCACTCATTTTCCTCCAAGCAATTGCCTTTCATTATTTCACTCCATTGTGATTCAAATTCTTCTTTGTTTTCTACACCATAAATGAAAGTATAGAATGGCTCATAAAGCTCCCTTTTGTGAGTAATTGCACCTAATTTTTTGTTTCGTCTTAAGGATATTCCAAATGCAAAGACAATGATATGTTGAAGGAAATATCAGTTTAATTGATTTCTCTATTGCAGGATCTTAATTAGTAACAATTGCCTCTGGTTACTTTCTATCCATGCATTTCAAAAATATTTCAAAAAGCTAAACAAAAGACTCAACCATCTCATTACACAAAAAAGCACATCCAAATGTAATAGTTTGCCTGTGATGGTTTAATCTGGTGAATGGTGTAAAAACAAGTGCATATTTATTTGTATCATATGTTGTATCAAACATCATCACATCTGAGAAAAGATGATAATTTTTTCTTGAAATTCCATTTGCCCAAAAACAATGTTTCAGTTTACCATCATCATCAACTTCATAGCAAAAAAAAAAGAGTTATTCATCTCTTTCATTTCATTGAAATGTTCCATCAATAATTGGGCATCAATTTCCTTTATCTCTTCTCTATTTCTTATATGGGCATTTCTAATATCTTTATCTGTACAACCAATATTTTCAGCCCCACCTGCTTCAATTTCTAGCACATACATTAGTTGTGAAGTTTTTATGTTAGCCTCTACAAATGTGTCAATCAAATTTTGGTGCACACTTATAACATGCCTATGTGACCTGAGAAAATGAGTTTTTGATGGTGCAAAGAGTGCATAACTATGCCCTTCTTCAAAATGCATGACCTTCCATGTGCCCTCTTTATTTTTAGTTACCCTGATGTGTGCTTAATAATCTTCTCTAATTACAAGATAAATTCTTTTTCTTTTCTTTGTGGGGTATTTCTCTCTTTCGTTTGCTCATACTCATACAACGATCTGCCCGTTATGAGCCATGAGCCAAGTGTTACAATATGAAACTAAGTGTCTCATAAATTAATTTTCTATTAATTTTCAAAATTTTAAATGAATTCATAACAATAAATTTAATATAAAAAAGCTCAAAATAATCTAAGCCCTATGAAACGAACCAAAATCTCACTACCATGCAAACAATCTCGAGAAAAAAGTAGTCCAATAATAGAGTCCTTCAGTTGTCCCGACTCTACCCATCCTTCTATGCTCATACCTGCAGAGGCAATTTAGTGTTAGTGATAAAACCATTAAGCCGCATAATTAAATAAAACAAGTCAATATAATCCCTATTATCATTTCAAGAGTCTTTTAATTGTTGTGAGCCTATACTGAGCTCGTTATATGCTGGGAGGGGTGGCCACCCCATCTAGCTACCATCCCATACATGCGCACACACGCTATGTGGCCCACGGCCTGTAGTTACCGATATTTGCCATTGACTCACCCTCTTGGTATCACAAGTGCATAATGAGCCATCTTGCTCTATTGCGCCCTGTCACCCCTTTCAGCATGGGGGCAGGTGTTCAATCTTTCAGGGGTGCTACCTTGTGTCGAATTGAGTCAACCCCGGTTGCGCTCGGCGCATGGTGATTGGACAGTCGAGTCAACCAAGACTCCCACATAGTAATTTTAAAGGGTGCGGCCCCATGTCGGACTAAGTCAATTCCTTGACCATGGTTGCACTCGGTGCATGGTGGTCGAATCTAGACTCAGGTCGACCAGGGTTGCCAAAAAGGGAAAATACAACATTTCAAATAATTATACGGACCTGAAATTGTGATGAGGCATCCGCAACTACGACACATGATCCTAATATAAATGCAATTTCTCTAAAGCCAAATGTGCTCACAAGCTATATAGAGGATGTTTCATTTAACAATAGAATTCTCTTTTATATAGAAGAATATGTGTGGAATTCAAGAAGTCATTATATTAAATTTTATTAATATGTGTGGAATTTAAGAAATCGTTACATTAAATTTTATAAAAAAGAATGAAATCACTCATAACTATATCATTTGTGTGATAATGAAAAGTCAAAAACTTACTATTCAGTGAATACAAATGGGTTATAAATGATATTGATTCTTAAGAATTTATTTAATTAAATATTATTTATGGTTCATTTTAAGATTTATAAAACCCTAAATAAAATAACATAATTATTTTTTTCGGAGTTTTACACATACCATCATTATTGCTATCATCTTCATATCCAATACGTATTTTACACTCATCTTCTTTTGAATGGCCTTCTTTAGAACCCACAAATACTTGAGAAAATAACTCTTTTATTATCTTATGATAATTTGTACTATGTTTACATACACCAAATCCAACCATTTTTGAATAACTAGTGTAGAAGTTGAGTACATCGTACAAACAATCAAATTGCATTCCAACCTTCGATTTGAACTCATCTTCTACAATATGATAGAATATTTTAATATGTTGGCCTAATTCTTCTTCGTCATTTCCTTCATCATGAAGATTGTTCATTCTTAAAAAATATAAAATTTGGAAAAAATAGAAGATAATCAACTAAAATAGTCACAATAAACATTCTTTAGTTGAGTCAAAGTAGTTTCAAAGGCTTAACTCTTACCTGATGCTCGTATTCGACGGCTTTGTTGTGTTGTGGAGGGGGCCGGGGGACGCACTGGTGGGGCGGGGAGCACGCTGGTGTGGGGGGGGGGTGTGTTGGAGGGGGAGGGGGCAGCGATTGAAAGCCACTGGATTTCGATCCAACGGCTGTCATACATGTGCATTGCCTGCACTAGAAAAACAAGCAGTGCACACTAACATTACCCTTTACACACACACACACACACACACACACACATATATATAATATTCATTCTGTACATCTCACACATAGCTGTTGGAATATGTTCTTTCCTGAAAAATGTAGCTTGTATTCATATACCAGGTCTTTCCTTTATGACAACTATATATACATGGCTATCCCAGGAATTGATTTAGAACTATTATAGAAATTAATGAAGATGAGACTAGTTAATCAAAGGGAATAACGAGCATACAATTACAATATAGACAAATGAAGCAAATAATTGTTGAGAAAAATCCCCAAAGTTGGAGATCAACAACAGCGAACACAAGATATGGGAAAATAATGCCTGAAAAATAAAATAAAACAAAACCAAAAGAACAGAGACATAATGTGGAAAACCCTCCTTATATCGAGAGTCAAAAACCACATGATAACAACAAATAATTCACTACTTCAACCAAAGATTATAGTCATTAAACATATAGAGATGTACAAGAAGATTACTCACCCAACCTATATTATTGAGATTACACGATTTCTCTCTCTCAATGCTCCGTATAAGATTAAACTAGTGAATAATATTGATCCCTCTTCTTATCTCTATATTCTCTCTTTTTCTATCTTTGTCTACTCACATCCTGTCTTGTTTCCTCTGCTTGTTTTAGAATGAGGCAAATGAGTGTATATTTTATAGAAAAGCTTTGAGATGCTTCATCTTCCATAAAACAACAAACAGTCACCTCTGTTTGGTATCCCGAGAATAATTTAGTATTCCGAGTGTGACATTAGGCTACATATCATTAATATAATTATAAATATTAACGATCTCCCACTTGGAGTCCGATTAGAACACTCCAGTCCAAATTCTTCCTCCACTTGTTCGTTGCATAAGTCCTTCACCTACATGTTAGTGCAAGTTCACCAAAGTTGAGCAAAAAGTCAACTTTTGTCCCTCCATCGGTTTGGTCAACATGTCCACCGGATTCTTCTTTCCATCTATCTTCTCCAACTTCAATTTACCTTTTTTCTAGCAAAGATCTGATAAAATTATACTTTAACCGAATATATTTGGTCCTAGAATGAAATGCTAGGTTCTCAGCTAAATGGATTGCACTTTGACTATCACTGTACAACCTGTAATCGATCCCATTAAAACCTAACTCATTTATTAAAGTTTTAATCAAAATATACTCCTTGCTAGCTTCTATAGTAGTCACATATTTAGCTTCAGTTGAAGGTAGAGCAACTATCTTTTGCAATTTGAAAGCCCAACTCACCACGGTTCCACCAATTGTAAAGATGTATCCAAATGTACTCCTACCATTGTCTCTATTTCCAGCATGGTCCAAGTCCACATAACCACTTTCCAGTGTTCTTTTCCTAGGTTCTTCATGAATCTACTCACTACTCCCACTGCATGTGCAATATCTGGTCTGGTACTGACCATAGCATAGATAAGACTTCCAATAGCTAAAGCATACGACACTGTTTTCATGTGAGCTTTATCCTCCTCACTCTTAACACCTTGTTCTTTTGACAATTAGAAATTACTACCCAAAGTAGTAGTCACCGGCTTAGATTCATTCATGTTGAATCTCTCAAGAACTTTCTTTAAATACCCTTCTTGAGATAACCACAACTTCTTGCTCTTCTTGTTTCGGGTAATTTGCATCTCAAGAAGTTGTTTTGCTTCACTCAAGTCCTTTATGGAAAAACTCTTGGCTAACCTCATTTTGACATTAACAATTTTCTCCATACAAGTCCCTGCAACAAGCATGTCATCTACATACAAAGTTAAAATAATGTGATTGCCATCATTAAACTTTTGTAGATATACACAATGGTCCAAATTGCTCCTAGCAAATCCATTATCTAACATAAACTTGTCAAATTTTAAATACCACTGTCTCAGTGTTTGTTTGAGTCCATATAGACTCTACTTTAATTTGCACACCATATTTTCTTTACATTTGACTTCAAATCCTTTTAACTATTCCATATAGATCTCGTCCTTCAAATCACCATGAAGGAAAGCTGTATTTATGTCAAGCTATTCTAAATACAATCCCTTTACAACCACAATACTCAAAATAATTCTAATAGAAGTCATTTTTATAACACGTGCAAATATATCATGAAAATCAATTCCTTCTCTTTGACCAAAACCTTTCACCACAAGTCTTACCTTATACCTTTGTGCACCATTGGTTTCAGACTTAACCTGATAGATCTACTTGTTTTGTAGAATCTTCCTTTTTGGTGGTATCTTCACCAACTCCCATGTATGAATATTCTCCAATGATGACATCTCGTCCTTCATGGCCAACTCCCACTTAAGATGAGCTTTGTCACTCATGGCTTCATCATAATACTTTGATTCTCTTGCATCAGTATACAAAATATGTTATACAATTAAATTTAATTTCTGAGTAGGCTTCCTTACCCATGTGCTCCTCCTTGGTTCTGGAGCAACAACTGTCTCTTGTGGTGGCTCTAAGTGATCAACTTCAACTTGTGCATCATAATATTCAGAATCTAATCATCACCATTTGTTGATTAGCCTGTGACTCACCTTCTTGTTTGGTCTTCTTAGAAGATAATTGTTCCTCATCACTTGGAACAAATCCTTGATTTTCATCATCTATCTCATCAAGCTCTATATACTCTTTTTCTTTTGACTCCTCACTCTTTTCTTTCTTCCTATCTTTGTACATGCATTCTTCATTGAATACAACATCCCGACTTCGAAACACTTTGCTATTCTCAAAATCCCATATCCAGTAACCATACACGTCACCCCTATATCCAAGAAATACGCACTTGAGGTATTTTGAATCAATCTTCTTTCTTGATTCCCTGTTAATATGTGCATATGCAATACAACCAAAGACCTTTAGAAAAGAGTAGTCAACTTTCTTACCAGACCATACCTCTTCCATTTTTTTTCCATCTAAGATGTTTGATGGACTTCAGTTAATTAGATAGACAGTTGTATTTACAGTGGCACCCTAAAGATGCAAAGGGAGTCCAACATGAACCCTCATGCTTCTCGTTCGCTCTAGGATGGTCTTATTCATTCTCTTCACCACCCTATTCTATTGTGGTGCCCTTGGCACTGTCTTGATCCTTCTAATTCCCTGTTTTTCACAATAGGAGTCAAACTCCTTATTGCAATATTCTCTGCCATTATCCTACAGAAAACATTTCAATCTCAAACCTGTTTTATTCTTAACTTGAGCTTTCCATATCTTGAAAAATGCTAAAGACTTCAGATTTTTTCTTAATTGTGTAGATCCATGTCTTCCTACTAAAATCATCAATGAAGGTAACAAAATAGAAATTACCTCCAAAAGATTTACGATGGGCTGGCCCCCAAACATCCGTATGAACCAACTCCAACCTGTTGGATTTTATCTTTCGCCCATCCTTTGTAAAGCTGACCCATTTCTGTTTACCTAAAACACAATCTTCACAAAAATCAAAGTTAGAATCAATTATACCTATCAAAACCTTCTTGGAATGTAAGATCCTCATCCCACTCTCGCTCAAGTGACCAGGCCTTCTATGTCATAACATTGTTATGCCATTTTTCTCAACAGCCAAAGAAACAAACGGATCTACCTTGGTAGACAACGTGTAAAGTGTGCCCACCGCCTTCCCCTTGATCACCACCAATGCTCCCTTGCTGATCTTTTACTGGTTGTTTTCGAATGTGATCCTATAGCCCTCTTGGTCCAGCATGTTAACAGATATAAGATTCTTCTTTAATTTAGGTATATATCTGACCTCATTGAGAATCAGTTTACCTTTATTATGCATCTTCAAATGAATTACTCTATTACCTTCAATTTTGCACTTCTAACCATTGCCAATACTTACATATCCAAACTCACTCTTGACAAAATCACAAAACTATTCTTTGTAAGAAGTACAATGAAATAAAGTGCCTGAATCAATAGACCATGTATCTATGTTGTAATCATCATGAACAGATAAAAAAATTTCTCTTCATGACCATCAATAACATGAGCTACATTCTTAACTCGCTCGGGACAATCCTTCTTTACATGTCCTTCCTTGTCACAAATCCGTAGGCTTACCCTTAAATTTTCCTTTGGATTTAGAGCGCCCACGATTCTTAGGACCTCTACTGTAACCTCTTCCTCTTTCTTTACCCTTGCTTTTGTCCACCGAAAAAGCTGTGCCAGAGATGGACAATGTGCTATCTACCATGCTTCTCTTCATCATCTCCTGATTCAATATTGCACCTAGCACTTTATCAAGCTTTAGATGTTCTTTTGATGCATTACTTATAGATGTAATTACTGTATCCCAACTCTCTAACAAAGAACACATGAACATTAAAGATTTAATATCTTCAGTAAAGGTCATCTCCATAAATTCAAGTTGTGCCCAAATTTTATTGAAATCTTTCAAATGATTAGCAATATAATTACCTTCGGGCATCCTTAAATAAACAAGCTTCCTCAATAAAAATAACTTGTTAGAGGCTGATGACTTCTCATAAACACCAGCTAATGCCTCTATCAACCCTTTGAAGGTTGTCTGTTTGGAGACATTAAACACCACCGACTGTGTTAAACACAATCTAACGATAGCTAAGGCTACCCTATCCAACAAAGCCCACTCCTCTGCTGACATCGCTTCTGGTTTGGTACCTATAAGTGGTCGATGTAGCTAGTTCTCGTATAGATAATCCTCAATCTCCATCCTCCACCGTTGATAATTTGTTCCATCAAACTTCTCAATCTTCCCAGTTTTGGAAGTGTCCATCATGACTCCCACTCAAATCAAGATCCAATTGAATGAGACCCAAATTTCCCATAGACGGCGCCAATTGTTAAGAGAAATCTCCAAAGTTGGAGTTCAACGACAGTGAATACAAGATATGGGAAAATAATGCCTGAGAAATAAAACAAAATAAAACCAAAAGAATAGAGATTTAATATGGAAAACTCTCCTTCTATCGAGAGTCAAAAACACGGGACAATAACGAAAAATTCACTACTTCAACCAAAGATTACAGTCATCAAACATATAGAGATGTACAAAAAGATTACTCACTCAACCTATACTATTGAGATTACACGATTTCTCTCTCTCAATACTTTGTATAAGATTAAACTAGTGAATAATATTGATCCATCTTCTTATCTTTATATTCTCTCTTTGTCTATTCACATCATATCTTGTTTCCTCTACTTATCTTGTTTTAGAATGAGACAAATAAGTTCATATTCATATAGAAGCTTTGAGACCCTTCATATTCCATATAACAACAAACAATCACTTTTATTGATATCATGAGATTCCTTAAGTATTTTGAGTGTGACAATATGTTATATAATATTAATATAATTATAAATATTAACAATAATTATGAAGCATAGAACACATGAGAACGGTGAAGAAGAAGTTACAGTTCACCTAAATTCCTCAAAACATATTTCTTAAATCCAAGGACGGTTCAACTAATAATATAATCGTTTGATAAGGACGGACCTCCTTACACGAAATATAATAAAAGATTTATAGTGATTGATTATTGATGTTAATAATAGTGCTAAACCAACGTGTGAGAGATGAGATCTTGGCCCTTGTGCATCGACTATAAGATCGATAGGCTGCTTGTTAGGTAGGGGTTCAATGCCTCAAGGGAACGGGTTGGATAAGGTTGGTATTGCGTGTGTGTTGGGTGAGTGAGGAAGAGAACTTGCATCTGCCCAGCGGATGCACGTGGGAGCGCATCGAGCACTGAAATTATCAACTGTCAGTACTCAATGTGTCCCCACATGTGTTCGCCTGGGCAGACACATGGGGGATTGCCTCTAATAAATAAGTAAATAAATAACATATGCAAGGACGGAGACAATCACAAGAATATCTTCTCGATGAAGTGAGTAACACGATTTTAAATTAACGAGGCTCTTACATACTCAACTTTAATAGAAAATATAACTACGTTTTTAGATAACCATGGAAATATAGCATTATTGAGGAAAATACTAACACTAAAAAATGCCTCATTCGAGATATATGCTTAGGGTTATGCAATTATTGACCATAGAATTTGTTTTGTCTCCGTGCTGCAATTATCTACAATTAATTAAAAGGGTAAACTGTAACCACTTGGAAGAAAGTATTCTCTTCGGTTATGAAGCATTCTTACATGGGCACTCTGCATAAGTATATGTGCGGCAATCATATTGGGCTTCACATCATAAAAATAAAATTAACAATAAAATAAAAATAAAAATAATTATAGTCAACAATGCAATATAGCAATGAGTCTGCAAAGGGTGATAATTAATTTGCACTTAATTCCTACAGATCATCGCTTAATGCACTCGACTCGACAATAGATTATTACTGAAAAATGAACATAACTGGATATAATAACCAAACCCAAAATCTGATAACAAATATGGAAACCAAACGTAGATGGAATTAAGCATGCACATACATGCAACTTGACAAAGCCTTTCTAAACAATTACGAGCATCAATACCACTTTGCTCCACATACAATTTATACGAGAAAAGAGCAATTGGGAAGCGAAGAAGAAGAAGATGAGCACAAAGGAAGCTAGCTAGACGTTGTTGCCAGAATCCAAGGCCAGAATGGTGCTGAGATTCATGGGTTTCATGTACTCGGTGTTGCCTGCTAGGATTTGCCTAACTATGTACCGATTAGCTCTCTCTGATGGGTGGAAGGGATCCCAAAAGGCATAGATGTCTCTGTTGGGGCAAAGGTTGGAAGCTATTGTGCACAGACCCAACCCATTGTAAGGTCCCTGCCCACAGCAGGCTATTTTGGATGTCACAAAACCTGCAAATTTCCATCGCATCACATCGTCAATCCACCAATCATTCGACAAAAATGACATTAAATACACGTTAATTATATTTATGAGATACTAACTTATTAATTTTTACGGGTACTAAATAATTATGTTAATAATTACCCCTCTCGCTGAACTAACTGTACACAAGATCTTGGCTCATACCGTAAGCTTGAGGATTGCTGATGAAGTCTTGGGTCATTCGACGAGTGTTGGCCGCAATGAAGATATTGGCCCCGAGCTGCGAGTTGAGGCCGGCGAGCATCTGCTCGAGCTGGGGGTTGTAGAGGGCGGCGGCTCGCATCAACTCCGTCGCGCATTCCCCAGCCCGGCTCCTCATGGCCAGCTCGGCCGGCACACAGCCGAGTGGCCCTGTGCCCGTCACCAGCACCCTTCTTGTTCCGAGCTCGTACATCCTCTTTTAACACAACAATATTGTATTAAAATAATAATAATAATAATAATGTACTACATTTTTTAAAAAGCTTTGATTAAATTCACTATGATTGAGATATTTTCCATAATGCGAAGACTTTTCCTGCAATTGATCTTTTGTCCTAGATTATTATTTTTTCCTTATTTTAAAACTATGATATTTGTCATGAATATTAGTGCCATATTATGCATGTATACACTCATTATATTGTCTTTATTATTATTACGAATGGCGGACACCCGCTCACACACAAGTGGGTTGAGACCTGCCATGGAATTGCAAAATTTACAGTAACCATGGAAGGATTTTCCCAATAATTTCCCCTTCATATTATAGTAAATTATATTATACATTTCCATTTAATTTTTTCCACTCCAGCAATTCAATTTTCACAAGGACAAAGATAAAGTAAAAAACTATGAAGATGGGTCGGTGGTAAATTCAATTTTCAACCGTGAAATAACTTTACTTTTTCTTATCTCATTAAAGATTTAGGCCAGGGACAATAAAATGCTCATGTATATATAAGATGGGTCCCTTCTTTGATCGTACAATAATTGGACGTCTTAAATTTCACTGCATCACTAAATGCTACCCTTTTGATGGAAGGCAAACAACATCAATAGAAAGAAATTTGCACCATCTACGCATACATTTTTATGTTGCAAGCTACCATTTTCTTTGGCAGGTTTTTCTCATCAATAAGAACGTAAAAAACAATCTTGCTCGAATACAATTATGGTCATTTTCCTTTTGAGCCATCCATGCACAATGACTAGGTGTCAGCAGTATAGAAGATGGATGTTAACAAAGTATGTAAGAGAAAGATAATAAAAAAATACCATGAGAAGTTTCCTGTACTCGGATATGACATAGCGGACATAGTCAGGGAGGGAGAACTGCCGAGACCTTGCCGAGAAGGGCACCAAGTAATAGTTGTTAACAAAGTCATTGCCTCCAACAGTGATGAGCACAAGTGCCTGGTTCACTAGTCTCTGTGTCTGATCAGGGCCAATGAGTTGGCTCACCCTGCTCTGGTACTGTTGGAAGTACTCCAATTGCATGTACATTCTTATGATGTTTAGCTGTAACCAAAGTTCCAAAATATGTAACAAAGTTATCCACATACAGGTAAATAGATGAGGGCCAATATGTGTGTCAATTAGAACTAAGCTTACAAATTGGATTCCAGTGTCATTGAGGACTCCAATCCCTGCAGAGGCAAAGTTGGCTCCAACTAGAAGTCTTCGCCCAGTGAGTTGAGGGCTCAAGTAGGGCAATGTGGGTTCTGTTCCCATGCTTTCACCTGATTCAGAGTGTGTATATATCATTATTATGTATAAAAACATGAGTAGTTATATATAAAATCATGAGTATATATATTGCGCTAAGATGAAATAACTGATGAGGTCGGGAATGTTGAGGCCATTGGAGAAACGGCCGGTGGGGCGGTGAGTTGGGTAGTCTATGCCATAAGGTGGCGAGTCGGCTCTTGCGGTGGTTGCTAGGAAGTCATTGTTGCCATTGTCTACTAAGGAATCCCCGAAGACGAAGAAGGCTCGGCCTTGGGCCTCTGTTTGTGCTACCAAGCTTGCATGGAGGAGCAGCAAAGCTAGAAGGAGATGAACCTCCATTGATATGAACACTAGCTATACTGTGGAGACCCTTGACATTGCTTATATAATGGTTGCATCATGTAACCGGTCTTTTGTTACATTTACCCAGATTGAGCTTTGTTGGGTTTCAACTATCATCTACCGGTATAAATGCTTCCTGTCCAACACCATCTATGAGTGTCTCATCAGACAGGCTGCTGCTGATTTTTTAGTATTGAATTTGTGTTATAACAACTTAAACCTTAACATTCGATCTACACAAGTTTCTAATTTAAACATCATCTAAAGTGGCTTTGGGGGTCTCAATTAGTGGTGTAAGCAAGCAATTAGCACGCGAAATGTATTTGGCTTAGTTTGGCTTAAATTCATGAAGTGGTGTTCTAATCGGCTAAGTTTACACCTGTAGTCTAGTCTCAGTGTGTCCTGCTATCATGTTAGAAATATGACATCCTGATCAATTTGACCAGTTTAGAAATCAGTTCAGTCATTCATTGTTGAGAACATAGTTACATCTTTATGCCAAACTTGCTTGTTAACTATGACTCTAATTTGTTGCCACTTCCCTCTTTCCACTCTTACTATACAAGGACAGTGAGGCAATGCAAATAATTAGAGTTATTGCCCAACTTTCAGATCTCTCAGGTGGACCATGCAGTACTACTGTATTTTATGTAAAATTCAGCTGGCCATAAAATGTCAACAGATTAATCAATCCCCTTTCATGGCCGTGGTACAGGCTTCCAGCCTAGAGGGTTGATCAAAGTAGTTCTTTTCCATGTGAAGCACATAAATACTTGTGGGGTAAATTAGCTAATTGGGTGGCTCAATCAATCTCGAATCAGAGATACCCACCTCCATTTTACCTGCATGGATGCAGGTTTATGAGCTCTTTTCAAAAGCCAACTACCCACAATACAAGAAGTTACAATCTTAATGCCTCAAGGTCACCCTATACTGGGTTTTGCTCTACTAAGAGACGAAAGCAGAGAGCAATGCCAACCACTCCTAACTATCCCTCCCAAACAAAGTCGGTGCTTCGGCATTTACACAACTCAAAGTTTTCGGCCATTAAATTGGCAAGAGTACATTCGAAATAACACTTCTAACCTACCAAGATGATTGAAGTTGCAAGCACTGTGAATTCTACAATGCTCTCTATCGTTCATTGTGCTCGTTCTTCAACCGACACTATATCAATGTTGCATCCCTAGTTCACCATTGCCAGAGGGCATGCCAAAGTAGTTAAAAATTTGAGACTTAGACTTGACTCGACTAGAGAATGGCATGACTCCAAGCTCATATATATTAATTTTTGGGTTTTGTAAATAAAAGGTTATATGAGATTGGCATATTTTGCACTTTTGACATTTGAAATTTAATAACTTTCATTCAAGTTGCCAAATTTTTTAGGTGAGTTGGAGATGGTAATTGAATATACACAAACACCTGCAGCTACCCTCAAATACCATAAAACTGGAATATACGTTACTCTCGTGACATTGTACCATTTAGTCTTATGATGATAGTGAAAAGCTCCAATCAAATATTGTGGATTTGAAGTCCAATAATTTATATCATATGCATAAAATTCAATTTTCTATGTATGTGTGGCTACATAATCATCAAAAGAGACCGTTCTGGACTGTATTATATACTAGTATTTAGTAGGGCTAAGCAAATTTCGATTCAAACTCTATAACCGACCGAACCAAATATATCAAAATTGCCAATTCAATTTAATTTTGGGGAAATTTTGGTTTGGTTTAGTTTGAATTTTGGGTAAATTTTTAAGTGCATGAAAATTCAGTTTGGAACCAAACCAAATTAGAACCGATCGAAATACCGGTTTTTTTTAAAAATATAATATTTATGGTTTATGTGAGTTATTATTAATTTTTTTATTTATTTGTAATTTATTTGAGATGTTTAACATAATATCTATGTATAGATACTTTTGAATATTATTATGATGATTAAATCATGCTTTAACTTTATTTATTATAAAAATCATAATTGATTTTAATATAATTTTAAGAATTACGATTGTGGTTAGGAACCACCCGAATGCTCTGCCCTAGTATTTAGTACAACATGCCACCAGCTTATATCTAATGTTTGCAAGTATTGTCTGATGCAGGCATCCAAACATAACATCATATCATGATCTTGTATTGTTATCAATAAAGCCCAAGTCATCAAAATGCAAACTTGTTGGAGTAGTTGCAACAAATTGCCATCCAAATCAAATGCATAATATGGAAATGATGATGTCTCAAACATTTGGCAAAATTCATTGATTATTCCTATCACATGCACTAAGTAGTACCCAATTAATATGACTTCAAAATGGTCCTCAAATTATTCACATCCATCCTATAAAAAGTTTCATTTTTTTGTAAGATTGATAATGATGACCATTAAATTTTAGAAAGGGAAATAAGCACTTTAAAAACAAAGCCTCACTGACTACAAAATCCATCATTGGTGCAAAAAAAAAAAATTGAGGAAAATTTTTGTGACGGTTATATTCTTGATGACAAATTCAGTTCTGGTGAAAATTTAGTCATTGCTGATGCTCTGTTTTCTTGTAGCTAGTGCAAGTTTTGTGATAGCAATGTAAATTAAACTCTAGCCAAATGAAAGAAATTTTATTCAAATGAGATATATAATTAGCGTTAAATTTACTTCAATATAACCACAGCCACTCACCTAATTATATGCATAGTTTTAAGATTCCTTTTCCACTCCGAAATTTCCCTAAAGCTTCACGGCTTCTTGAGCCAAACCATGGTTGCATGAATCGGAATCGGAATCGGAATCGGTTTTCCAGGGAGTCGGAATCGGAATCAGAATCGGTTTGAATCGGCTAAGAATCGGTTCAGTTGAATCGGTCCAAATTAATTTAATCGGTCATATATAATAATTTGACAATTTATAATATAAATATATTAAAATTGGGTATTGATGTTATTTTGATATTATTCTGTATATTATAGTTTCTGATATTTTTAAATATTTTTTAAGATTTTTTTAAATTATTTAGAATTAATTATTATTTTTGACTCGAGTTAGACTCGAGTCAACTTTTAATTACGAGAATGCCACTCTTTACCCCCGCCGCCGCCGCCGCCGGCCCGGTCGGCGGCGAGTCTCGAGGCGGCGATGTCGGAGGATGTCGGCAGCCCGGTCGGACGAACAGTCAGCGGCCAGCAGCCGGCGGCGAGGCGGCCCGAAGCGGCGGCGAGTCGCGGCGATTCGTGCGTCACAGCCCGATTCGGTCCGGCCACACTTCGACGGCGACGTTGCGAGGTCGGCGGCGAGGTCGGTAGCCCGGTCAGCGGCGAGCCCGGAGTCGGGGAGCACGGCGGAGGGCGGAAACGGGGCGGCGGCGGGCGGACGAGCGGCGGCGGCGCGGGGGGAGCGGGTTTGATTTTAGGTTTTTAAAATCCAAATTACCATTTTACCCATGCTTAAATAATTTAATAAAAATCATACCTAGGGTATTTTAGTAATTTCATTAAAAAACCGATTCCGATTTAAATCGGCCGAATTCTGGGCCGATTCGGGGCCGAGCCGAGTCGGCCCCGAAATCGGATCGGCATCGTGCCGATCCGATTTAAATCGGCCGATTCCGTACGAATCGGCCGATTCGTGCAACAGTGAGCCAAACTCCTTGAATAACTCCCTAGATTTTAAACTTTGGAGACAACTCAGATCGTTTGACTCAAATAAAGTATTTAAAGTTTTTTAACATAACATTTTTTAATTTAATTAAATAATATACTTTCTAAATCTGATGCTGATGGGTTCTTGATCATAAGTACATTTAGGTGGGTTAGTTTGTTAATTAGTTGGGGCTTCTTTAAAAAACATTAAAAAGGAAACATGTATTTTCAATTTGAATTGGGTAATCTCATATACAAAGTAATCAAGGCTATGCTATATAAGCTAAGAGAAGTATACACATAGGCTATGAATGAAAATTATCAACTTCTCCCATCTCTGGCTATGTTTATCGCCTCTTCCCCTATTCCTTCAATCTCATCTTCTTGTTCTTCCTTCTCCTTCCTCCTCTTCAACCCTACTACTTCTAATTTCTTATCTTCTCTCACTAACCCTTCATCCTCACTCTTCACCCATATCCCCCATCTTCCAAGTATCATTATCTTGTCACAAAAATTTACATAATCGTATCAGATGCATAATTAGTCTCCACAACAGCAGCAAAAAATTAATGAAAGTAAAAAATGGCCGCCCCTTGAGACCTAACCAATGTTCCGGGTGATTACAGTTCTTGGAGCTACGTTGCTAGTGCAGACACCTGGGCTCATCTCATTGGGTCGATAAGGTGGGAGAAAAATTGGCCCGATAAAATTAGCCCACATACCAGCACCATGAACTTCGCTGTGCTGAAATTTGAACGTTAGTTTAAAGTATTATATCGTATTATCTTACCACATTCCAATCCGGTACGATTTAAATTTTTATACCATTTTAATCTATATCCGATTTTATAATATGAAATTTTAAAAATTCTAGCTTTTTGTTAAAAATTTCAGTATTATACTTGGTATTTAATAAAATATTGATGACAAAATATAATTTTGATATTTAATAAAAATTTTATTTATAATTTTAGAATCTGGTTGAACCTCAGATGAACCCTATATACCTATGTCGACGATGAATATGGTACGGTGTTTAAAACCATGTAATTTCAACCTAATTATAGGAACACAATTTCAGAGTTTTAAAAGTGGAGGTTGGCCCAACTTGGAACTAGGCACAAGCCTAACTTACCTTAGTAAATATAAGTCAAAATTATAGTTATTTCAAAGGATGAGTGGAGATCATTGGTAAAATCATGAAACTAATGGCCAACTTGCTTCTCAAATTTCAAAAACTTTTGTGTTAGAAACATTTGAGTAAGTACAATTAAACACATTACATCAACTAGCTTATTGTTAACAGGCAAATTATACAAGAACAAATATTTCATTTAATTGTATGTGTCACCAATTGTTTTGTCTATGTTATAAAATTCATATGATTATTTTAGTCGTGGGACCGTGGCTACCTTCAATAATTATATGCAAGAGAAATCTAATTACTTCCAATAACTGCTTCAAAATTACTGAAATTATTAATTTCATCAATGGCCACTATGAAACATCCATGTTTTTTGACTACCTTGGCTTTGTTGTTGTGTTTATATAGCAACAATGCTGTTGTGTTTACATAGCAACAATGCTGATGTGAATATGAAAGGTTGATGGAAAGGTTGCAACTCTAATGAAAAGTTATACCCACTACGAAAGGGAAAAGATGATATTATGAAAGTAAATCAGTTGCTATTTTTTGTTTGTATATCTGTTTCCAACTAATTCCATCTCTTGGGAATATGAAGAATGAATAGAATAACCGAAAAGACTTTAATTTGGGAGTGAAGATCAACGAGGTATGTTTTATTTATTGTTTAATAAAGAGAGAATTATACCATGGTAAAATTTGTTGGGATTAACCAAACAAAATCCTCATTTCAACAAGTAAAGATGAACATTATTAAACAAAATAAAGAGATCAAACAAGATAATTTTACGTGAAAACCTTAAATTTGGAAAAAACTACAGGGCAAATAGTCAGATCAAATTCACTATATCACAATTTTAATTCAGAATAGATCCACATGAAAACAAACTTCCCAATACTAATTTACTATATTTTCTACAAAATTGGTATAAAATCGTAAAAGATAATAAAAGAAGAATATTACAAATTAAGAATTTGGTGAAGTTGCCATTTACGATTGCAAGTCAATTTCTACAAAATATTCACCTTTCTTCAATCCATACAATTTTCTTTCTCCCTTTACAACATCAGTTTTCTCTAAAACCCAAAAACCTAAAAACCAAAAAAGAAAAGCGTCGTATGTTACTTTTATTCCTTTCAACTAGCTAAATTTAAAAAATCTTAATTTTTGTTCAAAATAAAATTATTAATTCATGTATTTACAAAAAAAGGTTTTACATTTGCCTCGTTTATAACTTTTTTGACGTATTGTTTGTGAAAAGATTTTTAGCGACGCCCAGATATATCCACCCATTTCTAATCCCTACGCCCATCCTCGTTCCAAATTGCCCAATGACAGGTAGACATGTGTTAACTTTTTATTAGTGTGTTTTTAGAGGTGTGGGTATTTGGGCGTGCAGAAAAATTTTCTTTATTCGTGTCACTGAGTTTGTGTTGTGGTCCTAAAACTAAATTTTAAGTTTTGGGTATTCACTTTTTTTTTTTGTGCGCCGAGCATATATATTCTAACATTGAATTGAATTGAGGAGGAGAAGAAGAGAGTTTTATATGATCATTCTTTCCACTAGCTAGGTCGAGTATATATATTTTCTGACATTTTAGTAGTTTGTTTTTTCGTCTTCTAATCCATAATCATGTTATAAAATCTGTGATTTAAATAAATTTCAAAGAGCCAAAATACGATTAAGTTGGAATTTTACCTCCAATGGCCTTTAAATTACAACCGATATTGGAAATGGAAGAGGTGCATTTAGAAATTTGAGGGCAAAAAACTCAATTCGGAGACATTGGAAGGATGTTATAATGGAAAAAGGTGACCCAAATCTAGGGTGAAATTTGTAATTAAGGAAGCATTATATATCAAAACTACGAAAAATTTTCTTGGTCCGGAGAAAAAAGGGGACATGGGTAGAGCCGAACTAATCTACGAGCAGGTTCATGAGGCAATTATATGATTAGACAGAACATATTAATAATATTATAAAGGCAACATCATTTATGCATTCACAGGTTATTTAAGCCACATAAAATAATAATGTTGTTGTTTAAAGTAA
The DNA here is from genome assembly GCA_033002965.1 of Piper betle. Taxonomy (NCBI): domain Eukaryota; kingdom Viridiplantae; phylum Streptophyta; class Magnoliopsida; order Piperales; family Piperaceae; genus Piper; species Piper betle. The sequence goes on from JAURVB010009115.1 coordinate 58,651, forward strand.
CCAATCAATCTTCAATCAACAAACCCACGAAGCCAAACTAGAATTGATTGATCAATGTAATTAGATAATTATATGCATTGAATATAAGGAAAGCGTTGAGGAATGACAGGCTTATTGATGTGTGTGCCTGGAATAGATACAAACAATATTGATTGGTTCTCTTAAAAAAACAAAAACATTGGTTGGTTTGTCCACATCAGTGTGTTAAACTAACCAGGATAATTAATTAGTATAAACATTGGTTATGTACAGTTAACAAAATACCATCCTAATCCCATAATTTAAGTGTGTCATGTAATTTTTTGTTTGGATCTAGTTTATGATACACGTGTTGAAGAAACTATCCTCCATGGCATTTTATAAATTATTATTTTTAAAAACAATCGATGTAACTTATACGAGCTGTATTTTTTATTTTAAGCAATTTAAAGGAGCTCACAATTTAAAAATTATACAGATAAACACTGATTTAGATTTTGTTATGAGTTGAACATAATTCGACAAACACTGATTTAGATTTTGATACATATAAATTGATGACAAAGCATCCATTAATTTGTAGTATATGTAGTGGCAGCTGTAATTAGGTAGGATGGACTGATCACGGGATAATCCTAATCCTACCAGATTAATTAAAACTTGTCTTTTCCACAAATAACTCCCAAATAGTTTATGGACAAAATTTTGTATTGGGTTTTGGCATTAAGCTGGCTTTTGCTTTCGTATGCTTCACTAGATTTAATTTATGGGTGTTGTCACGAATCAGCACGCATAGATTAAAATTTTGAGACTTTGGAGTCAACTTAGCCGCATGTTAACTTAGAACCGATTCCAAAGTGATTTATAGTTATTTATACTATTTTCTCAATTAAATAAATAAAAGATTGTATAAAATTAACACATATTGGTCATTAGACATTTAAATTTGATAAATATGTAATTTGCAATGATTTAGCTGAATTAAAATATTTTAATAAATTTTATTAATATAATTAGGGAATTAATCATAAAATCTGTTGTCAAAAAGTCATTTTGTAAAATTTGACTTAGGAAGACATGAATTAGAGTCGATTCGAAGAATTTTTAGAATTGAAGAATTTAAAAACTATTTTTTAGTAGGTTAGAATAATTGATACTGATAAGAATGCACTTATCCAACTCTTATTAAATATGGTAGAAGCAAGTAATTATTATATATAGGTTATAATAGACAATTAGGATATAATTTGAATCCTTTAATTATAAGTGTGAAATCATGTCCATTATTCCTTGCGTGGAACGATACGCGAAAAATATACATGCAACAGTTTAATCGTCAATGTAAAAAAATATCAAAATTGTCTACAGTTAATTAGTTGAGGGTAATTTTTTTAGAAAAAAACATACTGTATATTCAAATATATAGTGATATTACGTCAGTTGGAAAACAAAGGAATATTATAATATCACTTCAGGGGGAAAGTCCTATTTATTAGTGGGATTGACTATAAATTTTTTATTTGAGTTAAGTATTTTAAATGGATAATTTAGGGCCATCAATTTTTACTTCAATTCATTAGAGTAGGTATCAAAAGATCAAAAGCAACTCCAAATGATATTGGAGGGTGTAGTGAACTAGTAGTAGGATAAGTTACTAACTACGAATTGATTATAAGAATTATGAGGATAAAATTTTTAAAGTAGTTAGATTTTAATAACACTAAATTAGTCTCTTATTTAATATTGATTGAAGTAAGATCCAATATATTAGTAAGATAATTTATAAATCTTTAACATAGGTTAACTATTTGGAAGAAATTATTTAGACCATCAGTTTACATTTGGACCGGACTAGGTCGCTGCTTTACAATTCAAAATTATGCTTGTAATACCCCGATTTTGGTTCACTTAAGAACCAAATCAGAAATGTTGTGATCGAATTGAGTCATGATTTAAGTTATCGGTCGGTACGACTCGATCGATAAAATATATCAACACAACCTTTTTAATGTCATGAGAATGGAAGGCACCATTAAATACACGTTAAAACACATCGAACATAAATAAAAGTAAGAAAGTAAATAACTGCGCTGAGCTCAAGTGTGTAGCGTTGATTTGTCCTCCCTATAGAGTCGACTCAAGATTGCAAGACTTACATATATTATATGAAAAATGTCACTGACGAATGTTATTGGTTCGAAAAATAATTAATACAAACTGGCAAATAGGTATTCCATTACTCACAAAAACTTATGAAACTTCAAAATTGCCTCACAGTGGGCGGTAAGCAAACAAGCAAGTATTGGCTCGCATGCGCGGCTCATAATCATATTCATATATACAACGCTTACGCCGCCACATCTTCAATATTACCAATCACGATACTCGAGTGGCAAAAGGAACAGTTAAGTTAATGCCACAAATTTCAGAAATGTATTGCATTATGTACTACCCTCATACACTACAGTACTTCAACGTTTGAAGGAGTACTAGTGCGGTCAATACATATCTATATATCACTCATTCTTTATTCGTGAAATCCGTAAAAATGTGCATACTTATTTGATAGGCTTAGGGAAGAAGCTTGTATCGTACATTTTTGGAGCTTCAGTTCGAAAACTAACAAGGGATCTCATCCTTGTAGTTTTATTAAGCATATGTATGAAATACAACTAAATGGCCCTGACATCGGAGGGATGCAATTAAACACTGCTAATGTCGTCCTACATATAAAATACAATTAAACTCGACATGCAAGGAGTCAAGCAGAGAGGGAAATTCCTACAGACCTATCGTCTAAGCTCCAAGCATATCTGCACATCTACGGCGAGCTCAAACTTCGAAACCTACATCAGAACCCGCTACTAAGTAAAATAACAACATCTCTATATGATGCATGCTCATGATGTGTGCTCATATCATCAATACATTTTAATAACGAAAATAGTGCTAACAAACTTATAACTAAACATGTGGCACAAAAATTGAGACATAATAATAAATAATAAGTAAATAAGTAAACAAGAAAATATACTCATAGATAATTAGATAAATAATAAATACATAAACATGAACAATTCTCTAATCATAAAATAATAATATAATTATACTATATAAATACACGGTGTAAACATGAGTAAATATCATATATATATATATATATATATATATATATATATATATATATACACACACACACACTTGTGTTAGTAAACACATAAATAATTAAATAATTAATAAATGATTAAATAATAATTCAATAAAAAAATAAATAGTTAATATTCATTAATAATGAATACTAATAATATTATAGTTATACAATACAAGAGTGCATAATTAAATTCAAATAAAAAATAACATATACATAATAAATGAATAAATAAATAAACATATACAATTTAGTAAACATAATAAGACTACTATTCATAAGTAAATATAATATAATAATAACAAATAATCACATAAGCATTCATCATATTTGATAAACATATAAATAAAAATAAATAAATAATAATGAATAAATAAATAAATAACATAAATAATCATAACATCCAATCATGCTAAATCATGTGAATATGCATTATAATTAACATGTAAGTTCTTATATTGCTGAAAACGGTATAAGAACGGATAAAAACGGTCCAAAAATAAGCTTAACCAGATTGAACCGAGCTACACCAGACCGGATTGGGTTGACTCAACATGGTATGGGTTAAATAAACTATTGGGCTAGGTAGGCTAGGCTGATGGACATGGACATGGGCTAGTAGATTCAGGCATGACTAGGCGAAGGCAAACGCGAACATGGTAGGGGAACGCGGGTAGGCGAACACGGGTATGCGTCGCAAATGCAGCGGTGAACATATGTAGGCGACACGAACGCAAACCAAGTAAACTGGCCAGACGGGGCAGCAATGCCTGTCGCCAGAAAACGCCAATGGCAATGCAGCTGAGGTACCACCAGTCAGGATTGACTGGGGGTGTCAAGGCGAAGTTGCTGGTAATAATGATCGACGGTGTCCGACCAGTGGCTGGCTGAAAAATGGCTGGAAATGACCAAAAATGCCGTCATGCAAGTGCACGCACCGACGGCGATCGTGGCCACAACGGAGGTCAATGTCGGTCCCAAATCGTAGATCTCGGTGAGGAGAAGCAATTGGAGTGGTTGGCTTCGCCTAAGGACGCTCATTGGCACTAGAAAATGGCCCGAACGGGCAGTGGCGGCCGCTGAAACCAACAACAAAATGTCATCGCCGGCGGTGGCTATTGCGGCGCTAGTGGCGATCGTGGGTATGGACTAATAGCCGGTCGGGAGGTGGTCACTGCCGTACCAATCCGGTGGCCGAGGACAAGGCGTAAACTCGTCAGCGGCGAGTTGAAGTGGTGGCAGCTTTGAGGTGAAAATCATGTAAAATCGTGGGGAAGTTACTAGAAATCAATGGGTGAAAAAAATTAAGTGGATGGCTCAGATCTTGCCATGTGGCACGATCAGGACGTTCGACAACTCGTGGCTTAGTGGGCCCACGTATGGGTATATGCAGTATATATATAGACGAAAAGCTCAGATCGAGACCGTCCAAAGTTAAAACTGACTCAGGTCCTCAAAGTGACTTTACAGGCAGGGTCAAGTCAAAAGGCTAATTGGGCCTCGAACCCTAAACTTAATCTAGTTGAACCCACAAGGGCGCAAAATAGTGATCAGAAATCCCTAAGATACATATAAATGAGATACCTTGAAAATCCCAAATAGATATTAAACATTGCATCGACCTAGATCTAGGCCTAAAATCCAGGCTAACTCATAAAAATTACATGTATACTTTGCATATACACTGATAAGTCATGTTTTACCGTATCATAACTGAAACTATCATATGCATTTCAGGTATGCTCAACCTTTATAACATGCCCATATGGTCATTCGGGCCTCATACTCATATTGTTAAAATTATTTTGGCTCAAACTCGCTCAAATTGATTCGAGACTGCTGAACTTGGCAAAATTAAAATAAGTTAAAACCTTAAATCCAAACTAGGGTTTTACAATGCCATTAACTTTTAACTAGTGATCATATTTTTACTAAGATGGACTTAACTAGTAGGTCAATGACATTTCTTAAGAGCTTGGTATATATGAGCTACACCTTTCATTTTGAGTAATTTAGTAGGTCTCACAATTCAAAAAGTAAATAGATAAATAAATAATAAATAACAAGGGTAATTATAAAATTTTAACCTAGTCTAATATTTCTAACCCTTTCATCTTAATTTTCAAAATAATTGTAATAAATGTTAATTTTAAAATATTTATTAATTTGTTCATCTTTTAAAAATTAAAAAGTAAGTGATACTAATATTAAAAAAAGATAAAATTTAATCAACCTCCTACTTCCTACTTATGCACTATAATTTTAATATATATAAATATTATTTTGTAAAATCTACTAAAAATAGTTTAAATTAAATATATAGCTCATATAAATTATATATGGTATAACTCATATAAGTTTTTCCAATTTCTTGATACTAAAAGTGGTAATCCTAATAATTATTTTTTAGTAGTTATGAAACTATAGAGTTAATCCATTACATATAGTAAAGATAACTAATTCAAATCAAAATAATTATCGATTACTTTCCTAAAAAAACATCACTAAAATTAATGTTAACTGCATGGAAAAATAATATTATAGTAAGCTTGTGACTTTGGAAGCTTTGAAGGTGCGCAGCTTAGAGACAACGCCTAGTAGTTGAGCAAACTGGGTTGTACACATGAACAAAATAACAATCATGTAGCCTGTTCCTGATTGGAACTTTCTACTGCCCACCAGATATGCAGAATGCAAAAAGGCTGATCGTTACAGTTTTTATTAAAGATCAAATTGTGACAGATTTATGCTATAATAAAGTGTATTGAGCATCTACGATATTTTTAATAAAAATTGCTTGTTTGTTGCATAATTAAGTCACCATTTAAATTCTGTGTGCATTTACGCACAATAATGTAATGCCCCAAAACCCGGTTTCTGGGTAATTCATAAGCGAGAAAACTATGGATAATACAACTAAATTGCAACCAAAACGAACTAATGACAAATTCAGGGTTGTTTATTGAATGAGTTGAAAGTCAAGTTTTGCTTGAGCTCGGTTGTTTGTTTTTGTGTTTGAGTTGAATGTCTTTTTAGTGTTCGAATTGACTCAAAATTAAGCCGAGTTAAAGCTAGCTTATTTCGTATTAGCTGATAATTATCTCTATATTGTGTTGAAACCAAAACTCATCTTTATATAATTTATATCAAAACCTTATTTCTTATAATATTTCATATCCATAAAAAATAAAAGAAACGCATTGAAACTACACTACGATTATATAAAATTATTGTTTTAGTCATATACTCTTTTTCATTTTTAGTCAATTTTTTTTGAAGTGGATGTAATTTGCATGTGGAAAATCACATTTTTTATACTGTATGAACTTCAAGTCAAGGTGAGTCAAGTATGCCTTAATTTCACTTTGAATCAAGCTTTCAATTAATTTTTATCGAGCCAAACATAAAATAAAATTTAATTTAATTAATCTTTGGATAAAGCTGGAGGGTTTATTGGTTTAGAACCTTAAAAATAATAATTATTGAATAAAAGGAAAAAAACCCGTAATAATAACAAAGATATGGCCAAGGCATGAGGCAAGAACCAAGAGGATTAAGAAGTGGACTTTTGGATGTGGGGTGTACAAGTTACAACTTACAACAATGACATTATGAAGATACAAAAAGTGATATATTCATGATTCAATTAGGGCAAGGTGCACTAATTTTAAAATACTCTCATCATCGTCATTGTGACATTACTGATTTGATTATGAGAGGAGGACAAGTACATGCCAGCTTTTATATCATATACGTATATCCTTATTTTTCTACCACGTCCGACTTTGTCTGATGAATCTTTTACCGAAAAATATGTTACATATCTAACGATAAATTAAGCAATATCTTTCATTTTAAATATTGTGTTCTAAGCATATGACACATAAATTTATAGTATTTTCGGTCTTAGTCCAGGAATTAGGTGGCAAATATTATAAAGTATAGGCCATAAGTCTACTAAAATAATTAATCAATTTAATATGTTTCTAAGGCCTATAACTTATAATATCCCGATCCCTCGAGATATAACAACTTAAGAAATGGCTAAAGAAAAAGGGTCATCTTGAATCCAAAAAATAGTACAAGACTACATAGAGTGGGAGTCACCTAAAATAAAAATATTTAGGTATAAATGAGTTTGTAGTGTTCCATTGTCCCCTTAACATGAGTTTAAATAGTATAATTCTACAGAAAGTGGGAGTTGTTCCATTATTCCGTTAATATGAGATAAAATAGTACAAGACTAGGAGAGTGGGAGTTGTTCTGTTGCTCCGTGAATTTAAATAGTATAAAATTACCTAGAGTATGAGTCACCCAAAATAAAAATATTTAGGGATACCTGAGGTTCCCTTGTTCCATTGTTCTGTTAACATGAGTTTGTATTCTTTTCGAACTTATCATATTGTTAGTCTCCTAAGGTGATTGGGAGTGAGACGTAGCTATTTAGTGATTTAAAACTTTATTTTGGTTACTTTTGAATTAAATATAGTATTTAAATAGTGTTTTATATTTACCATTTCTTTATTTGAAAGGAAGAAGAAATGTCCAATGTTTTGACAATAATCAAGCATTAATTTTAGAAAATAAAAAATATATGTGGCTATAATTTGATGGAATTAGAATTTATTAATTGATTGTCCGGAGGTTGAGGTCCACCGACGTGCAACCGTCTGGACAAAGGACGTTTTCCGGCTACTTTTCACTCTTCTTGGATGCCCGCGGCCGACAATTACAGTTTTGCCATTCGTAGGCCACCCCAACCCGAATTCCGAACCGTTTTGTTTTCCGAACCTGTTCAGGGTTGACATTCCTTCAAGTCTATCTAAAAGAAATAATGATTGAATAATGACTGTAAAATAAATAACATGGAATTGAAGAAGGGCATCAGGCCCACAGATGATCTCAATGGGTGAATTGGAGTTAAATAAAAAGAAGTGATAAAAAAATTGTGTATTAGATATAATCAGTAAAATCAATGATTTAAGAATGCTAATTTTAAAAAATGTATCTTTATTCTCTACCTATTTATTTGAAATGACTGACTCATTGGTTAATAATACTATTTTTCAAAAAAGGTATACATTCAATGATTTATCAAATAAGTTGCAAGTCACTCATTTATACTCAAAAGTGGCAATAATTTATTAACTTATTAATCGGATTGTAGTGCTCATAACATAAATTGAAAAAAATTCTAATTTATTGTATGATAAGATATTTACGAATAATCATGTTAGAAATTTACAACTCATTTTCATTAGAACTAACTATTTATTTTGTTTTCTAAATAAGTAAACTAATTCAAATACACACCTAAATTCCTTATTAATAGATGACCACTCTTAATATAAAAGTAACAAGAAATGAAAGTATACACTAGGTAAGGATTGAACCTCTTAGATATAAAATAATGCCCAATCATTTGGTTAAATTTAAGGGAATTTAAAATTCATTAAATAAATTTTAATTCTAGTATGAAACTAAAATTTATAATTATTATAAATTAGCCTCTTCAAACTTAAGATAAAAAGAAAAATTCTTATAATCACTAAGCCGAATTTACTTATAATCATTAGAATTAAATAATTATTTTATTTTCTACACAAGTGAACTAACTCAAATACACTCTCTAAATTCCTTATTAATAGATGGGCATTCTGAATAAAAAGTAACAAATATTGAAAATATATATTATGTAAGGATTGAACCCCTTAGGCATTAAAAAGTGTCTTAATCAGGTGGCTAAGTGTAAGAGAATATAAAACTCATTAAATAAATTTTAATTATTACATAAAATTAGAATTTATAATTGCTATAAATTAGCCTCGTCAAACTTAAGATGAAAAAAATTCTTATGATCATTAGGCCGAATTTAATTACATCTTTATTTTTATTATCAATTATTTAATAAAAATTTAATACATATCCCGTTGACCAAAAAATTTTTTTAAAAAATTAATATAATTTTTTTCACTATTTAATTATAAATTTCTCGAGTCAATTAGGATTAGTTGGGATAATTTTTCTTTCTCCGAGTCAGTGGCATAAATGTAGATACATGGCAAAACGATGGGTAAAGAGTAGAATAATTTAAATATCACCCTCCCGTCTCCTCTTCCCCACTATCACACACACACACAGTCTCTCTTCTTCCAGATCCAAAATCCGGAAAACCAGTCCGCCCCCTTTCTCGGCGCCGATCTCGGACCTACTCCGGCCATGGAGGAGGCCCTGGAGATGGCGCGGGCCAAGGACGCCAAGCAGCGCATGGCCGGGGTGGAGCACCTTCATCACCTCCTCGAGTCCACCCGCCGCCCCCTCTCCGCCGCCGACGCCGCCGCCCTCGTCGACTGCTGCCTCGACCTCCTCCGCGACTCCAACTTCCGGGTCTCCGAGGGCGCGCTTCTCTCCCTCGCCGCCGCAGCCGTCCTCGGCGCCGATCACTTCAAGCTGCACTTCGCCGCCCTCCTCCCCGCCGCCGTCGAGCGGCTCGGTGACTCCAAGCAGCCCGTCCGCGACGCCGCCCGCAGCCTCCTGGTCACGCTCATGGAGGTATTGGTGCACTGGTTTTGGTAGATCTGTTGTTTTCATGTGTTTTCCCCTTTTTCTACTTCTAGGTATTTTGGTGAAATTGTTGGTCAGATAGTGCATCTGAGTAGTGATGGAAGGAATTTTAGCTATGATTATTTAGTAACCAAGAGCTAATTGGGAAGGAGACATTGATTTTGCCCGTTATTTGACATGCTATAGTTGGTTGGACGGAGACATGATTCTGGAATATAAATGTTGTAAATTAATGTCATGTTGGTGCGAAGTGGTTATTAATTTGTTGTTTTCATTGGTTTTTTTTAGTGCTAAAGCTGTGTTGTTATTATGGGGAGTTTGATGATAAATGGTGCAGCTGATTAGTTTATGAACCATCTGATGGCAGTGATAAGCAAGGGAAATCGGAAAGGAGACATGAAGTTTGCATGTATTTTGACATTTTTAGTTGATTGGAAAGAGACATGATTGTGGAATATAAATCTTTGAAGTAAAAATTATTTGGTTGCAGAGTGGTTAATTTGTTGTTTTCATGGGTGCTTATTCCTTGCATTATGAACTGATAAAGCTGTGTTGTTATTTTGGTGAGAATGTTGATCGAATGGTGCATCTGAGTAGTTTATGAACCATCTGTGGCAGCAATTTGAACTATGTTGATGCTAGAAGTAAGAGCTAATTGGAAGGAGGCATTAATTTTGCATGTTATTTGACATTTATAGTTGATTTCAAGGAGGCATGATTCGGGAATTCTAGAGTTGAAGTAATTATAATTTGTTTGTAAAGTGGTTAAACTGTCTATTCTTAAACGTATCAGAGGGAAGGGGTGTGGATTTGAACCTTGAGAGGGAATATTAATCTATGATTCCAATGGTCAATTTGCTCTGTGCTTGTCCACATGCTAAGTCATTAAACTTCACTTCATGGGAAGGGGATTGTTAAAGTAAATGTTATTTGGCTCCCTCCCTCTTTTAACCGTGAGATATTTTAGGTAAAGTGGTTAAATCATCTAATTTTACAATAAATTAGTGTTTTTTTGGGAGAAATGATGTATTTATTCATCTGTTAGATTTCTTCACCTACAATAATTGTTGAAAGAGCTGGGAGTTGTGCATGGTCACACAAGAGTTGGAGAGTCCGGGAGGAGTTTGCTCGAACTGTAACATCAGCTGTTCGGCTCTTCGGAACAACTGAGCTTCCTCTCCAACGTGTTTTATTGCCTCCGGTCAGTCTTTCTTACCGCCTCCATCCAAACGCAAGTGCATCCATCTATATAAACTAGGATATATGTACAAAGTGCTTAGTAAGTACACTGAATGCTCCACAATGCAATCTTTCAGAGAGTAAGAAAAATGGATTTTTCATATTCTTTCCTTTTTCTCATTAAATTTGAAAATTGCTCGACTAAACATTGTTATGTGAATTGGAAACACTGGCCTATTACCATTTCACCCAAATCTCCACCAGGTTCATTAAGCTTTCTAATACCAACTAACCACCCAACTGAATTTCAGTTAAATTCCCTACTCTAAAATATACTGTGACAGAAAACCTTACCCTTATTAATTGTTTTAAAATGTAGGGACACGTTTCTACAGTTAAACTTGTAGAAATAATCATGTAGATCTTTTTTTCTTGATTTTCAATAAAATCTGCATTGGCAGGTTTTAGAAGTTCTAAATGATCCAAATCATGCTGTTAGGGACGCTGTTATCTCCTGCATCGAGGTTAGTCATGACTAATGCCATTTTCAATTTGATAACAAAGGACTGTTTTCCTCTGTTTTTTTTTTCAATTTATGTCATGAACTGGATCAATAGATTTTGTATGGCTTTATATTAGCATAGGCCTTGAGATTGTTGGTTTGCATTTGATTTTTTTTCTCATTAGCAGTCTCAGTCACTTCAATTGCTGCAAAACTAAAATTTTAAATGTTTATGTATCAGTCTAATGATAGGCCACCTGGATCAGTCCAGTTAACGGCCACATATTTCCTGTTATGTTCTCTCAAATATAGGCTACCCAGCTCCAGTGTACAATTTGACTAAAGCTCCTTTTATCAGGAAATGTATGCTCAATTTGGAGAACAGTTTCGGGAAGAATTGCAAAGTCATCATCTTCCTGCAATTCTGGTTTGAATTTACCAATTCGATCCATTTTCTTATCAAATCTTTAAGTCTGGTGTAGGATTCTTAACTAATGTTAATTATGTCTTCAAAGATGAAAGAAATAGATTTAAGGTTGGAAAAAGTACAAACAAAGGGTCTGTCAGCAGACATACACATCAACAGCTTGGCCTCTATTGAGTCAAATTCTACAACATTATCTTCCCATAATCGCAAAAAAGGTAGCCCAAAATCCATCAAAGTCACTCGAGAAACACCTGTCTCTTTTGGTAAGTTCTGTATCCTCTTATTTGTTTCTTGTCACTTCACTAATGCGATCACTGTGTTCTAGTCGTCATTTCAGTGACTCTTTTCTTAAACTCCACTTAAAGCAATGTACTAGAGTTTTAGTATATATGCATACCTATTCAATTGCTTGATCTTTTGTTTTAACTCTTAAGTAGTTGTCATTTCCATATTTTAGTCACCCTTTTTTAATAAAAAGTAGTAATTGTTTTATTTGAATCATTTGATATATGGAGTTTATGAAGAATGCTAAATTAAAAAAGGGGTCAGTTTTAAAGATGGGGTGTACTTTTACATTTTTGAAGTTATTTTTTTATTCTTCTGACTTGCTTGACATAATGTTTGACTTATTTTTTAAATGGTATCAGGGGACAACGATGCCACGGAAAAACCAGTTGACCCCGTTAATGTGTACTCTGAGAAGGACTTGATTAGGGAAATTGAGAAGATAGCAATAACTCTTGTACCAGAGAAGGATTGGTCTGTCAGGATAGCTGCAATGCAGAGGGTTGAAGGCCTAGTGTTTGGAGGTTGATGTCAAGTTATAAAGGACTCTAGTTTGCATTGATGCCTTGTTAATTAATTAAATAGATTTAGATGCATTGACACTAAGACATGGTGTTGTTTGATTCCTTCACAATATTTATATTTTATATTTAGTAGCATTTCTCTGAGCTTTTAAAGTTCTGAGATTAATTTCTTGGTTCTTAGATGTTGAGTTTTTCATGATTTAGTTTTGATGGAACTTTTTGTATACGGTTGAACATTGTCATTATTTTGGTCTTTCCTATTTATCAAGTAATTCTTCATATATAAGTGGACTCATGCCTTATTTTTATGTTATATGCCTGCATAAATTAATGAAAAAAACTATCTATCACTAGATAAAATTATTTTGCGCTAGATATACTTGTTTGAAAAAAAAAGTATACTGAGTTCAGCTGAATTTTAAAATTACTTTATAGTTACTCTTGTTTAACCAAAAATTCACACTGCAAAATGTTTTGAAAGCCTTGTACATATTTCTAATCCCATTGAAATCAAAACTGAAGTAATTTAACTGCAATTTAGTTAGCGTACTGCAAAAATCTGTGTGCAGCACCCTGTACACCTCCTAAGTGACATTTTTTAATTGAAACTGAAGTTGACTGCAATTTCGATATTTATGTAGGTGCTCTCGATTATCCATCTTTTCTTACTCTTCTAAAGCAGCTTGTTGGTCCTTTGAACTCACAACTATCTGATCGGCGATCTAGCATTGTAAAACAGGTTGGTAGCATTTTCTTAAATAATTTTTCCATTTAGCAATTTTGAAAAATGATTATGGAGGGGACTAGTTATAAGAAATATTGTATGGCTTCCATTTTCCAGTTTAGATATTCTAAATATGCTAGAAACTAGTTGTGAACTGTCGGTAGCATAGTGATTTCCTGTCAACCATTTCACATCAATCGGATGATGATGATGTTGTTCACACTTTGTTTCTTGGGAAGATTTCAAGTTATTTTTGACATTTTAAAACACAAGCTAGTATTTTTGTTTGTTGAACAATGTTTCAGGAATATCTACTCTTATTAATAAAAGGGGAACTAAAAATTGTGCTCTAATGAAACATAGGAGGTTTAACCAATCGAAATACAACAAAAATATAAAGTAAATTATTCTAATCTATCTAATCATTGAATTAAAATTTATCATTAAAAAAATTGGAATCTATTGCCAAGATATCTTATAATTATAGTTTATCTCGTTATTTTATGAGAATTTATGTATAAAACTCAAGTGTGTCTCTAACATAGGCCGCGTGGTGCGGCATCTTGCCTAGTTTATATTAGTTATGATGCAGCGTTTGTTTTATTAGGAAACTTTAATATTTGGACAAGCACTGGTTCATTAATACACAATTTAAGGCTGGTTTTATTGGGCTAATTTAATGGAATTGGGAGATCTGTCAAACAGTTAAAAAAGATATTGAACTTTCAAGTGATGGGCCCTAGAAAACAGGAGTGAGCTAGTTTGTAATGATGGGCCCATGGTCTAATACAGTAGATGAGCTTGTGCATACGGGATAGTACATCTTAGATAATCAGTAAACTTTTCAAGGAGAAAGGCCACACATCCCACTGGGGGCAAACTGGTAAGTAGAGTATTTTTGATTTCTGGATTGGCAGTTGACAATTGGCATATTGAAGTCGATGCATTACCATCTGCCTACTTATGTACTTTATGTATTTGCTAGTAAAAGAGAAATTTTCTTGTGTGATCTAGGAACTTTCAATACTTTGAGTTCTTAGTTTCTTCTATTAGTATTCTTGCACTTAGATGGCGTTGAGTTTTTTAATTAATAATTCTGTTTATTTAAGGCCTGCCATCTTTTGAGTTTCTTATCCAAAGAACTTCTGGGGGATTTTGAAGCATGTGCTGAAATGTTCATTCCGGTAAGGTATATTCCTCTGATTGTTGTTTCTTTAAATTTTAGAAGTGAGCAATTTTTAATCTAGTATTGCCTCAGGTTCTGTTCAAGTTGGTTGTGATAACAGTACTTGTAATTGCTGAATCTGCTGACAACTGCATAAAAACGGTATGCTATACTGAGCCAAATTCTTCTGAACCAGTTGACCATGTTTGATTTTTTTTTAATCTTTTGTTGAACATGATGTGGCCTATCCAGATGTTACGTAACTGCAAAGTTTCTCGTGTGCTTCCTCGCATTGCAGAATGTGCTAAAAATGACCGTAGTTCAGTGTTACGTGCAAGGTATTTAACAGATCACTAGTTAAACTCTTGATTTATTTGATTTATTCTCTTCCACAGGCCTTTTTTTAATGCCTTCTTCTATCTTTCTCAATCATTTATTTGTCGTCTTTGTCTTTATTGACAGATGCTGCGAGTATGCTGTTCTTGTATTGGAGCACTGGGCTGATGCACCTGATATACAACGATCAGCAGATCTTTATGAAGATCTTATCAAATGTTGTGTTGCAGATGCAATGAGCGAGGTTGGGCCCTCAGTAGCTTTGATTTTCATTAACCAATTTTCAAGGGCATGCTTCTAGAACTGATTTTCTTGTTATCTTTAGGGTTTGTTTGGATTGTGAGAAAAAGAAAGAAAGTGTGAGAAAAGCACACCTTTTTCACATGTTGTCTGTTTGGTTTGTAAGAAAACATCGAAAAGGAAACCAGTTTTCCATCTCCTTCACAATTCATTTCCCCAAAAAAGATGCAAGGAAATGATAGAAAGTGAAATGATGTTTTAAAAATTTCTTTCTTTCTATCCAAACACATGAGAAAAAAATGATAAAAAGTTAATTTCTTTTTCCTTTATTTTCTTTTTATTTCTCTAGGTATTTTCTTTTTCTCTCTCATAATCTATCAAACCAATCAAACCTTAGAGGTTGATTTTATCCATTAACAAAAGATTGATAATGATCCAGGCACGTGATATTATAATATTTGGTTTAGTTTTTTATCCCAGATTGTATTTCTTTATATCCCGGTGTGTTTAATCCATTTTCTACTATGCATGTCCTACTAGTATGCTGGCACATCTATGGTTTACAATAATCCATTTAAGGCTAACGACCACCATTGCTTCAGAAAAATTGAATTAAAGTCGGTGGTTTTGTTTGTGTTTATAGTGTAACGACTTAGCCATGTGTAAATTGACGGACCTAAGTTATTTCTTTAAATGTGATAACTAAGTTGAAGATTTATAAACACACACCCCTATTTATATACTGGATTTTATACATTAGGTATTGGATGTAGGGCTAATTTTTGTGGGATCTTATATAGACTCATGAAAGATTTAGAGAAGTCAATTTTCATAGATGACATGTAAATGGCTCTCAAGAATGTATGAAAATAATTCATTTTTACTAATAAAAAGTCTTAATTTGATTGACCAAAAATAAGTGATTTCCATAAATGATTTTTTATTAAATTGCTGGTAGTTACAACTTCTATCTGCTGAACAAGTCATGTTATTTTTTAACCCTCTTTTAAGTTGTGATATTTGACTGGTTGTCAAGGGAAAATAAAATTACCAGCTCCCTGATTCCTTGTATTTCTAGGTGCGATCCACAGCTAGAACTTGCTACAAGATGTTTGCTAAAACTTGGCCAGAGAGGTCAAAACGCCTGTTTCTGGCATTTGATCCTGCAATACAGAGGGTGCGTTTCTATTTAATACTATTGCCTTTTACTCTCTTGTTTAGTGTCAAGCATTATGATAACAGTAATTTAACAGTTATTAAATGAAGAAGAAGGTGGTCTGCATAGAAGATATGCTTCCCCTTCCTCTCGTGAGAGGGGACCTCTGATGTCTCGGAATCAGTCTCATCCGCCTTCAAATGTACATGGTTATGGAACATCGGCAATTGTGGCAATGGACAGGAGTGCCAGTTTGCAATCTGGGAATTCTGTGTCATCACGAGAGCTCATGACAAATACAAAACCTGGAGCAAAAAATGCAGATAGAAGCCTGGAAAGTGTGTTAAGTTCCAGCAAGCAGAAAGTTACAGCCATTGAAAGTATGCTCAAGGGCTTGAACATGTCTGAGAAGCTTAATTTATCATTGGGTCGCTCAACTAGCCTTGATCTTGGTACTTTATTTGTTAGATTTTGTTTAAAAGGCTTTATGCTTTTTTCGTATTTTTTTGAGTAGTTGAACCGAAATTTCCTTGTCTTAGTGCAGGCATTGACCCTCCTTCATCCCGTGATCCACCTTTTCCTCTCGCTGTTCCTGCTACAGATCATTCGACATCACAATCTTCAATCTTGTCTGATCCTTCTCCTTCGAGCTTTTCTAGAAGAAATTTTCGTGTCAATGGAAGCTCTACAATTCCTGATAGCAAACACCGACATTCTTCCAAGGATGATGGAAACATTTCCTACCACAATATAGCCACTGAATCCTTGTCAGCAGTCTCATTGTCTCACACTGCTAGAAAAGCATCTGAAAGACTGTCTAATGGAAATCCAACTGACGAAAGCACTGATACTAGGCCAATTAGTCGGGTGGCCAACATGTTTTCGGATAGGCAATCTGTGGAAGCACCTTATAAAGATTCAAGCAATAGAGACTCTTCTGGCAACTATATTCCAAATTTTCAAAAACCTCTTTTGAGGAAAAATATGACTGCAAGAACTTCTACAGGTGGCAGGAATAGTTTTGATGAGGGGCATTTCCATCTTGGACAGCTGACAAGCACTGTGGATGGTCCTGCTTCTCTCAATGATGCTCTTACTGAAGGGTTGAGTTCCAGCTCTGATTGGTTTGTGAGGGTCTCTGCGTTCAACTATTTACAAAATCTTTTGCAACAAGGTCCAAAAGGTGTGCAAGAAGTTCTACAGAATTTTGAAAAGGTCATTAGGCTTTTTCTTCAGCACCTGGATGATCCCCATTATAAGGTTGCTCAAGCTGCTCTTTCAACCCTTGCTGATTTGATTCCAATTTGTAGAAAACCATTTGAAGGTTATGTTGAAAGGATCTTGCCTCACATATTTTCACGATTAATTGATCCTAAGGAGCTGGTCCGCCAGCATAGTTCTTCCACTTTGGACACAGTGGGCAAGACGTATGGCATAGATTCCCTTCTTGCAACTTTGCTCCGTTCGTTGGACGAACAAAGGTCACCAAAAGCAAAATTAGCTGTTATAGAATTTTCTATCAATTCATTTAACAAGCATGCAGTAAACTCTGAGGGTTCTGCTAACTATGGCTTGCTCAAATTGTGGCTTTCCAAATTAACACCTCTGGTTTATGATAAAAATACAAAGCTGAAAGAGGCAGCTATTACCTGCATCATTTCTGTTTATACATATTTTGACTCGGTGTCTGTACTTAATTATATACTTAGCTTGTCCATTGAAGAACAAAATTCTTTGAGACGAGCACTCAAGCAAAAAACCCCTCGTATAGAGGTGGAACTGGTCAACTTTCTTCAGAGCAAGAAGGAGCGACAACGACCAAAATCCTTTTATGATCCACCAGACAATGTCGGGGCTTCTTCTGAGGAGGGATATGCAAGCTTTTCAAAAAGGAGCCACTTTATTAGCAGATATTCAACTGGATCAGCGGACAGTGACAGTGGAAAGAAGTGGGCTTCCTTGCAGGAACCTACTGTTTTGAGTGCGTCCATTAATCAGGCATCTTCTGATGATACACAAGACTATACGCAGCAAAATGTACGGGGTGATTCTAACACTGTAATAGGTGGTCTAAAAAACACTGGTGTGAATTATGAGGTTGATGGTGCGAAAACTACAGTGGAGGCTTGGGTCACTCTCCATGAAGGTGTTGATCATGGTGTGAAGACAAGTACTCCACAAGTAATGCATCAGGATGTCAACGGTCATGATGCTGGTACCATAGCAGAATCGTTTGTAACTGGAAGTGAAAATTGTAGAAGTATAGAAACTGATGAGGTGAAGCCATCGTCTCTTAGATCTAAACTTGCCCTAGAGTCTGGCCCTAGCATTCCTCAACTTCTTCATCAGGTGAATTTTTCAATGTCTTCTTTTCTCATAAGAACTTTCCATGCATGTTTTTTTTTCTGTTTGCTGGGTATTGTGAAACTGTTGGGTCTTAAAGTCGATGGTGAATTGGTTGTAGATTGGCAATCGGATTAATGATGATTTGGGACAAAAGCGTGGTGCACTTCAGGAACTTGTTAAGGTTTCTGTAGCTAATGATGATTCTCTCTGGGCTAAGGTAT
>JAURVB010009116.1:0-16762 GCA_033002965.1 Piper betle
AAAAGATTTGGACCTTATAAAAAATGACTAACTAACCATTAATAAAACCACATCTTAACATTTATCAGAGTCTCAACTCAAATCCATTTTAAACAGGAGGCTATTCTCAACACTGCCCTGCTTGGCAAGGCAGTTAAGCACTTACCAAGTTATCTATTTATGTCACTTATTAGACTTGTATTTATTAGGCTTTAACAAACATTCATACCATTTATTCGGTTTGTTACTTTTGGGTTTTAATGAAAACGGAGTGTAGAAAGCGAGAAGAAGTAGAACTAGAAGTAAAACAAGCAAACGCAAGTTTTGCGTCCCAAAC
The DNA here is from genome assembly GCA_033002965.1 of Piper betle. Classification (NCBI taxonomy): domain Eukaryota; kingdom Viridiplantae; phylum Streptophyta; class Magnoliopsida; order Piperales; family Piperaceae; genus Piper; species Piper betle. The sequence continues at coordinate 317 of JAURVB010009116.1, forward strand.
GAGAGCATCGGGATGTGCGAAGTGAGAAGCAATCTTGCGCATGCGTGCTTACCTTTTTCAGCTCCCTCCTAATTCAATAACCCTTCGAGATGGCCGATGCCTGTTAACTTTTCTAAGTAGGTTCGAATCCTACCTCTCTCACTCGTTGTAGACTTAAGAGAAAGAAGAGAAAGGAGGCATTCGTAAGCGTAGGAAGCCCAACCGAGTGACACTTTCTTTTTTGTGGTCGTGCCGTGAAGTAAAATTGTTTCGTATTTTAGTTAGAGAAATTGACAAATTACTAATATTTATAAATTCTTAATCTATGTATCACTTACTGAGTTAGACAGAAGAGCGGTAAGTGAGCCATGAGTTAGTGGCTCTAATATTACGAAAAAGTTTTGCTTTATCCAAAATGACTATCTAATCAATAAGGCAACGAACCTCATTATCATTTATCAAGTCCCAGACTCCAAACTCATGTCCGTTTTAGATCTAAGACTATTCTCAACATCTTCTACATAGATTTATCAACGAAAAAACGTTCGGTTCGCCGCAGCGATTGCCGGATTCCTACGAATCATGATAAGCCCAAGGTATAATGTTTACCACCCTCTTTTGATATTCTTTTATGTAGTTTTCGAATTTGCTCACACTTTTTATTTTACAATATACAGAAAAAATTTACTATATTTTTAGAGATTAATATTTGTTTTATTTCTTTTGGCTCGTCCTTGATTGAATCAGAAACATGTATCAATTCTGGGTTGGAAGATATAGAAATTAAATTGAGTTATCGACAGTTCCAGTTGCAAATTGAGTCGGGTGGGTATTTTTGATCGGATTGTTTACAAAAGCAAAAATCAGCACCGACATGCTCTGTACTTCCTGAATCTCTTGAAGGTTGCTAGATTTTATAACACTGTTGCATTGTCTAAGTTTGTTCTTGTGTGGAATTTATCTTTAGTTTTGATGAACAATTTTCATTTCTTTTATTTGGTGGGCTATGTAGGGAGGAAGAGACTTGCATCTATTACTGTCCCTGGAGCTGAATGGTATAATTTTTTTGAATCGTGGGACGAATGTAAGCAAACCGCATTGTCCGAAGAGGTATAAGCAATGGTTAGTATAAGTAATGGCGACTGATCTTTTCTGCGTATGATTGTAATAACGCTTCGGTTTTGGTGTTTCTCAATTAAAATTATGTTGGAAGAATATGTGCATTGAGTTTTCATCCTAACATAAGTATCATAGAATGCTTGGGGAAGAACAATGTGTGTTTTTCTGAATCATTCTAATTGCGGCTATTGTTGTACTCTCTCTTTTTATTTGTATTTCTTTCTCAATGGTTTTCTAATCTACTACCTGCATTTCTTGCAGTACTGAAGGGGAAAGAGAACTATTGCATAATCCATATCTTTCTGGAGAGACTATTGGGAGCTGCACGTCTATTGTCAAATGTAAGCACCTCTTAACTGCGGTTGGATTTTCTCATCGCCATTATATTTTTGACTGCTAAAGTATGAGTATAAAGTTGCATTTAACCGAAGTTTCGAACTATTTCGTGCCCATTTTCTGCTTGTTTAGACTCTAAATCTACCATCAGCTCATAATGCTTATCCTTGGCCTGGGAAAGGTGTATGATGACGATTAAGTTGAAGCTTAATCCTTCTTCCTCTTTAATTGGAAGGTTAGAGTTAAAAAAGTCAAGCTTTTCCGGTCACCTCTCAGCTTAAGCCTTGATGTTTATTGACAGTCAGAATCACTTTCTTTAACCTAGAGGGGCTACACCACCATGGTCTCCATGGTCGTGGGCTGCTGCGCGACCGGCTTTCTTCTCTGCCATGCCGTTTCGACAAACAGTTCTGAATTCTGGGTTGCCTCTGCCTTGCCTTCACAGTTTGCTGGGAACATGATAATAGTGCAGTGGTCTACTAAGAGATGACATGTTCGTATGAATTCACTCACCATCGTCCATCTTTAAAAAAATTTTCTTGGTTCTACAATTTCATGTTGTTGATAAAATTGTTAGTGTATTTAGATAATCGTTAATGTTATAAAAACAGCAGCTTTGTAGCCTTGTTCCTTATTCTCAACATAATAATCAACATTTCATGTCCACTCGTCGTCACTTATTGATTAATATTTGTTGGGCCTTTGGGGCCCACCTAAATTCTAAAATTACTGTTAAGCCGGATTATTTTAGGAGGAATTTTAAAAAATAAAAAAAAACTCACGCACAGAGGTCACGGCTCCTATCGAGCCTATATACAAATTACCAACAACTCTACGACCGATATAGAATAAGCCCGACGATATTATCACCACAGGCCGCGACAAATTTAGGCCTTTTTTATGCAGCCCTAAGCTACATTGTTTCCCTACACTGACCGTCAGAAAATTGAAGAATTGCTTGATCCCGCAGGAAAGGCAAGCCATTCTTTTCTCCTATCAAAGACGTCTTGACTCTTCTTAGGGAAGGAAAATTGTCTCCCTTCGCCAACCATAGAAGGAGTTTTCCCATCTAATGGCTGTGAAGGTGCAGCGCCGTTTCGCTGCCATTTCGTAAGCAAGGTGCAAGCGGTGCGGTGACAACGTGATCAAAGACATTTATCATTACCGTCTACCAATTTTTTTATTATTAACCTTTATCTCACCGCTTACATGACTCTTTCTCAAATCCATCTCTAAACGAACACGATCAACCACCAACATGGAGAAAGAAGATGCAGTTCACTTGCCAAACAACTTTGTTTCTAGGGCAAAGCACGAACAATTAGATTAGAAAGCCAATTCGATCGATGCAATCATGGTGGATCTTTTGACAATCAGTTTGCTAAAAAGGATTAGTGCTGTTGTAAATAAGTACCAACATTTGAAGTCCCAAGTCGCCGCTGAGGTCATGGCTGTTCATGTAAACAAGATCTTGCATCAAGCAAAAATGCCCTAATCTATCTCCATTCATTTTTTTCATTTTGTACACAGAATCTTCAGAAGGAGGGAGGAAAGTAGATGAAGAACAATGATATTAAGATTTGCATTTTTTTACAAAGAAAACCCAGCCATTAATAAAGAAAAAGCTCTCAAAATGATACATAATAGCCAACTTGCTCCTACCTCACTCAGCACCATGGACCGATTTCCACCGCAGCTCCACATGAAGTTTTCCATTCTTCGAATCAATGAGATGATACATCTCGCTGATCCTTCCATTGTTTAAAATGTCTATTAGACTTATGTCCACATGACCCAATGATTCCTGCAAGATGAATGTTCACACTCAATCACTTATATATTCAAAATCAACGCTAATAGCAGTCTCTACGTAAAACAATACACCAAAAACAACAATGGCCACAATACACCAAAATCAAAACCTTTGAATGAAAAAGAATTTCCTCTGCTTGCTCATCACTGCTATGTGGATTCTTTCATCCTGTGTAGGTTCATCCAGCATGAACTGAAACTCTTCATTCCAAATTGGATCCCTGGTTTTCTTTACCACCTACCATAACAGTGACATTCCCCAATCAAGCTTCATATATAAGAAAAAAACTGTAATCTACAGAAAACAAATCTTACTACCTTAGTTTTTTTTGTTTCTCCTCTGAAAACTATCTCTGCATACGGGTTAGTGTGACCATTCCCCTCAACATCCTCTGCATTAAGCACTGTGACCAGCAGCAAACCTTCTTGAGAATTTGAACCCTCATTATGTACTCTTTCCGATACACCGTTGGTGTTTTCTCTTGCTAGTAGTCCGCTGAATCGTTCAATATCTTCCACAAAAGGTTCGAAGGTCAGCTCCACTGTTATCTGACCTCTGTTTTCTCTGTTTTGAGGATCATTTTTATTTAAGTTCTTCAATAACGACAGATTGAAGACCTTAGTCTCATGTGGTACTAGAGAACTTAATGGAATAACTTGCATGCCTAATTTATCATGAGTGCCGACCTGTTCAATGAAATGCAAAAGCATCCAGCTATAAATGAAGGCAAGATCAAACGAACCATACTTTGTTAAACTACTTTTAACATTCCAAATACAACGTGAAAGTCTAAAAGAGGAAGCAAGACCTTCTCCCAGTCATAGACACGAAGCTGAAGAATTTGCGTCTCGGGGTCCTTTATAATGAGCTTGAACTTTTCATTCCATTCGGGTTCCAGAGTCCTCATCTTGATAGTAGTCTTCTTTGCCGGAAGTCTCTCTCCAATCAAGCTGAGCTTAACATATGGATCAGATTTCCCAAACAAATCCATCTTACAGAGATTGCTTGCCCGTACAACCTTTGCGTGCAATATGCCAACAGGCTTGCACATGGCACCACTATCAGCAGAAACATAAGATTCAGGAGTGCCACTCATGAAAGAAAAAACTACAATAGCACTTACTTACCATGAAGCATCCAGAATGGGGACATCGAGAGCTTTGGGCCAAATGTACAAGCTTGAAACTTGGTCTCTGATGACTTTCTGCAGATATTATCATACAATAAATACAATTAGAACCAGTAATCACAACTCATAAAATCCTGAGCATAAACAACATGAATGACTCAAAGTTCTACAATTGTGACAACCAATCATACTTATGAGATTATAATTACTGCGAACCACCACAAAAAAAGACAACAAATGCATCAGATCAGTGCATTAAACAAATTCAAATAATATCTGAATCACCTAAGCTCCTGCATTTAAAGCAAGAGAATTTGAAAATTTGGGCACCTGAACATATTGGTAAAAGCCGAGAATGGCCATGATGTCTCCTCCCAAAAACCTAAATCCAAAGTCTACATGAGGCTGTCAATGAAGACAAGTTAGCACTCATTCTTTCTGCGTAATATACTCTTAACAAGTAAAGATAAAAAAACAATATCCAAATACCTTTTCCAACAAAGATAAACTTATACTTCCAAAGCATGGAAAAGTAGGGACAAGAGGCTTCAATGTGACCCGTGGAGACATGGATATTTGCACATCCACCAACTGAAACCAAAATTTAATCTTAACCCACTGCAACAAATATTCTGATAATGCCTCTCTCAATAACTAGTTAAAAGGAGTTGTTTCTAACCTGAACAGTGAACTTAAGGCATAATACTTTCAGCACAAGAGTTATATTGGGATTACCAACCCATCTTAGTGCAGGTTCTAAAACTAATTGTTTGTCATGAACCTCAATTATTTTGACTCCTGCGAAGAAAAAAAACGCAGCAACCATGTCAAACAAATATAAACACTTACCTGAGATGGATTGCCTGTTATGCCAAAAGTGAGGACACTCACCATGAACGGTGGGAGGAATATTTCCAAGTGTTAAGGCCTTAAAATCAATTGAATCAAGATAAAACATGCCCTTATACTCATCAAACATCGCCATCGCCATGCTTCGGGCCGTACAACATACTGCCTAGAGGAAATAGAAGTGACAATGTGATTTACAAGCTACTGCCTTCATCTCTTTGCTAAATCCAAAATTGGCCATTGAAACTCACCTTATCCAAGTAAGGCCACATTTCTGAAATGAGCCTATTGAGCCAGTCAACCTGCAGAAGTGAAACAGAATAGGGAAAATCCAAAAATCAATGGAAAAGCTTCAACCGTAGTGAGATAACTTCCAGATACTTAATGCTTGACATATCCATTTTAACTTTTTCTCACCACCACATTCTCATTTCCTAATCAACGAAATTGAAAAAAATTACCCGATCATAATCGGGGCTTTTCACCCATAATGGAATTTCGGCCAAGAGATGCTCTAAAGCCTCTGCATCCAACTCTTGGATTGACTTCACACTAGGATCCTGCCAAATTTTGAAATCACGATGGAACCCATTCAATAAACAGACGCGCAATACACCAAAATGAATCAACAAATGAATCCAAGAATTTATAACACAAACACAATAAATCAATTTCATGGAGCAATCAGTCAATCAGTCAACAAAAGAACTCGTCAAAAACAAAAAAACTAAGGACCACCAGATTGTAGCAGGCACAAATTGGGCACAACTTTATAGAAAACCAACCCAAAAAAAAACAACAAGAAAAAGATGAAGAACACATAATACCTTGACTTCCGCTGACTCAGAGTAGACGAAGAGGAAGAACCCCAGCAGAATCCCAATCCCAATACCAACACCAAAACCAATCAAACCCAGAAAAGCACTCCCAAAACCCATCACCAAACAACCCAATCACCCCTCAACCTCATCAAACAGAGAATTCAACCAATACCACATCCAACAAAACAACTTCAAACAGAAACAGCACGCGCTCCTCCTCAACGTCACCAAAACTAAATGTCCTTTTGATACCCAGATATGAAACCGCCACAAAGGACGTCCCTCTCTCCAATCTATCTGTAATATAGAACTTGTCGCCGCACTTTTTATAGTAACTTCCACATTCATGTACAACATTTATGTTGTCCTCAGTCTTTGATCTTGATGTGCTGGAAATTGCATTCGTGTGTATTTGCTCACTTTGACGCCTGGCGCTCACGTAAATGCATGTCCCAGTTTCCACCTTCCACGTTCTATCCTATTCCATATGTATTTTATTATTCTATTACACCTTTGACAAATCTGCGCTCCAAGTTGACGATTCATTAAATATGGTCTGTCAAACATGACTGATCCAAGTGTAACATAATTAGAGGTGAACATAATTTGGTTAGAAATAGAAGTAAATTGATAGAATTTATTTATTAATTAAAAATTATACTTCTCTTAAAGGTAGCACCTTTTTGATGAAAATTTATCGTCTAAAAGGTTTTACTATGTATGGTTTAGCTTGTAAAAATTAGATGATTTTTAGATTGCGATTTTATCTATATCAAAGAATTATTTTCCAACTGTGTATACAAAGTAAATAATTTAGTGTTTTTTTATCCATTACGATTAAATATGTTAGCCTTCATACTAATCAAATTGAAGTAAACTAGAAGTTTTGGTTCAATTATATTTTGACTTAGTTTTTGCTTTTATTCTAGACTATCTGGCAAATTTTGGTTGAAGGTGAAATTTCGATTAAAAGTTGGGCTGGACAGAAAAAAAATACAATTTTTAATATGTGAAATGATTTAATTTTATGAAATATAACATGAACAATTATCAAGTGATTATATTTATTTGTGGTTTAATTTGAAATATTTAGTTTGTGTATAGCCTAATTAAATATTTTAGAATGCTCAAATTAACACGGTTTAATACTTTATCAGTCAATAAGAAAGAAGCTGTTTAAAATTAATTAATTTTTGTAAAAATCATTTGAAATTAACAGAACTTGGTTTAATTCGTTTTCCGTATGAATAACCATAATCAAAATGATAATTCACTTAATTACATTAGTTAGAAACCGATCCAAATAAACGTTTCACCCTCAACCATTACTAATGTATACTTATAATTTTATGACGACACTAATATGACAATAGACACATACATATCACAAAAAATGTAAAATTTGTATATTCATTATGGGTATTACTGTCCGAAGAGCTCTGATCTGTGATTAAAATGCAAAAGAGTTCTAATGTGAGGAATAGGGCTGCTAATTGAACAAGTCAACTCGTAAAAATTTAGCGTTCGGCTCGGCTCGGCTCGGCTCATCTTGATTCAAAACTTGATATTTAAATATTTGAGCTCGAATTCGAATCCTTCGAGTTGAGTCGGAGCAAGGCAGTGTTCGACTCGACAACTCGATTCGACTTGGTTATAACTCGAAATCGACTCGTAACTCGACTCGAAATCAACTTGATAAAATAATATAATAATATAGTCTTTATATTATATATATATATATATATATATATATATATACACACACACACACACACACTAATAAGTTAATTATAACTAGTTATATTTATTTATATACAATATTATAAGAAAGTAGCGAGATACTTTTGACTTTATAATTGAGCCAATTTTGAGTTCACAAACGAGCTAAGTTTGTACTCGTCAAAATTAAACAGTTTAAATGTATTCGAGCTTGAACAACATAAAAGATATTCGAGTCGAACTCGAGCATGTATGTTCAAAACTCGTTCAATCTCGAACTGAGTCTGATTGAACTTCGAACTATTCGATCTAAGTTCGAACAAAAGTTGAGTTCGGCTCGCTCGCTCATTTAACAGCCCCAGTGAAGAATAGGCAACCAGAAAATTAAGATGATACTACAAACATTAAAAATAATATGTGAGGAATAGGCAACCAGAATAGCCCTATTGTACAATCCATTCAAGTTGTTGGTAATTAAATAATATGTGACAATTGAAAACATACTGTGAGGCCCTTGTGTTAAGTTGGGAAGGAGGAAATTAAGAATGGGATTGAAGTTGTAGTCTTTGTGGTGCCCAATAAATTGGGTGGATTACCTTGAAAAAAGTATCATATTGGGTGGATTCTATTTGCCTTGCTTACCTACTCATGAGCAACAAAATTGTCTAGATAGACTAAGTTGCCAATGATTAAAAATAAATAAATGACCCATGCAAAGTATTCTTATAAAACATAAAGGATAGAGCACCAAGGAATAATATTGTATATGCTATTGTATTATTATCTCTTTTTATTTTAAGTTCTTATCATATTAACCATGAGGCCTTTGATTTAAGGATCCATTTTCAATCAATCAAGTTCTATAAAACTATTTATTTTGGTGATTTCCTGATCCAACATTGTATCTTAGAACCTCACTCAATAAAAGACAGAAAAGACAAGATTTAATTTATCTCATTGTGAGACGTCGGTCCTATGAAAAAATATAGATGATACTACAAACATTAAAAATTTTAAAGTGATATCCTCTAAACAAATTAGTTGATAGAAAAAAAGTCACAATAGAATACTCCAATACCAATTCACTTTGAAATCCGGAACATTGAGCAGTACATTATTGATCCTTGTTGAATGTATAAGAGTTCTTCGTTCCAAAAACATAGACTAATAGGTTGTAACTTATGAAACCATTCACTATTCTATAAGAATACTTCTTTTATTTTGAATATATAATATCTTCAAATTAATCTCATATCTAATAGATAAAATAAGGTTCAATTTGTTAGTGAAGATGGTCTACAAGCCTTCAACTTAGGTCAACAATTTTGAAGAAATGAATTAGGACAACCATCTTGCGCATTAGGTTGGGCCATTATATAAGTACTTAACCATATTTCTTGTAGATTCATTGTATTACTATTATCACCATTGATTGATTTTGGATTATAGACGAATGCTATTTAAATGCTTCTTATATCTTAAGTGCCACACTAAATTAAATGCAAGAAAAGATTAAGAGAACTTTAACAAGCATATAATTCACATGTTAATTAATAGTATGAACTACAATGAAATATCTTTATAGTTTAGTTTTTGAAATTATACAAATTGTAACACCCTGAACGCGGTTCAACGTTAGAACCGGATCAGAACTATTAAGATTGAGCCGAATCACATTTAAATTGATTATTTTGAAAAACTCAAAAGAGAAACGGACTGAAGCAATCGTCTTGACATCTTAAGAAGAGACGACATCACTAAATGTGCAGCTAATATTCAACAGGAAAAGTATGAATGGATGCGTGCAAAAACCTAATAAGGACCTACGTGCAATGTCATGACATGAGAACACTCAACATGCAATAGTACCCAAAAATATAAGAAGATAAAACAAGGGAATAAATACATTACAGTAATTACTGAAGCTAAAATCTTGATGTCTCATCAAGAGACCTAATATCATGTATAATCTGCTAATCCATAAGCTAGTGATGGCATACATCACAATATACATATGAACACACATCAAAAAACAGCAAAAGCACGAAAGAAGATAATAGTGCGCTTAGTACAAATGTGTATAGCAATTATTTGTCCTCCAAGTGACCCAACATATAAGAACACAAAACCTACATATATAATAGAAAAAACGTTAACAACGAGTGTCAGTGACCTAGAATATAACTAATACAAACTGATAAGTAGAAGCTGATTTCCACGAGAAAAAAAACAATGTATATATATTTCCATGGGAACACTCAAAGGGCATTTACTGAGGACCCATGAAATTGAAGACAAGATAGCATCCCGAACTGAATTAGTGTTGTGCCACTTTTAGCAAATGTCTCTCTTGACAATATCATATAATTGGTCTCACTTTTGGAAAAAATACATATTCTCAGCCCTCTCCAAACCTGAATATAACTCTTGGCCCAGAACATGACGGTTGAGTACTTTCAGGCAGTCACCTTCAGTATTCTTTGAAACCATAAGTCTAGATATGTGCTGTATAAAATAGTACTCGCCTATTCCAAACCTCTCCAAGTGTCAGGAAGCTTAAGACGTGAAGATATTAGGATCCCTCGAGAATTGAACAGTCCTCTCACTAATTCAAAGCCTGCTATGACTTACATATGTGCCTACTCACGGTATATGCAAGGTCAAGTCCACTAACTCTTGATTCACTAAAAACTACATATAGGGCTAAGAAAAGAATCATGTAAGTAGGCCTGAAGGCAGCATGAGATGGAACTAAGTTTGAAAACAACAGAAGTAGAATACGTCTAGATGATCCATGTTAAGTGATAAAATAGCCACTTAACATGTTTTACGATCTAGAAATTAAACCACAATAGAGTAAAGTGATAAAGTTGAGAAGAGTCTTGACGTACCTGAGGTCATCTACAGCAAGCTCAAACTTCGAAACCTACATCGGAACCCACTGCTCAACAAAAGGTTGATAACTCTATATAATGCATGGTCGTGATGTATGCTTACGTCAACAATAACAACAACTCAAACAATGGGCAAAGCAAAATAAATAAATAAATACATGGCACGCAAATTGAGGCATACACAAGCAGTAAATAAATAAATAAATAAAAACAAGGCAAATAAGTAAAAGAACAATAAATAAAACACTAAGTGCACAAGTAAACATGGAAACAATAATAAATAACAACTAAACACGGCGAATGAGGTCATGACAGCAGTTGGCACCGGTCTCAAAATCTTGACCTCGGTAAGGGGAAGCTGTCAGGGCAGTCAACCTTGCCAGTGCCAAAAAATTCCTCGAAAGGTAGCGACTGAGGTGGGATTCGGCGAACAAAACACTGTCTCCGGTCGTGACTACTGCAATGTCGAAGCATGAGGTGGGTTGGGTCGACAGCCGGCCATGAGGGCGACACGATGGAGTGGTTTGGTGCCCAGAGACTAGCCAGAGACTCGGCGGCGGTGGAACAAAGTGGCGGCGACACTAGAGTTGAAATTACTCAAAAATGTGGGAGAAATTCCCACAAAAATAGGAGGATGCTAGGGTTGATGTGGATAACTTGGATCTTGCCACATGGTACGATCTAGACGTTCGATAACTCATGGTCGAGTGCAGTCCACCTAGAGTATTTACAATGTATATGGTCGAAAAGTTCGAATCGACATCGTCAAAAGTCAAAACTAACTTGAAGCTTAACATAGACTCTACGAATGACAATCGAGAAAAGAAAGCTAAATGACCTCGAAACCCTAAACTCAGTTTGGTGAAGATGCATGCAAAATCCGCCACTTTCATTCAAAATAGATACCCTGAAAAAATTCAAATAAATACTAAAACGCATGCAACAACTGAGATCTAGCCCTAAAACCCTGAGCTAGCACTAAGTAATAACTCATATACCTTGAGTATACGCTGATAACTCATGCTCTTTTGCAGCATAACTGAAGACATTATTTGTATATCGATGCGTATACAGCCTCCATAACATGTTCATATGATCATCTGAACCTCATACTCATGGTCTGAAAGCTGAACTGACTCAAAATTGGCCTAAACTGGAAAAGACAATAAGTGGGTAAAACCCTAACCCGAAGTTGGGAGCAAATACTGAAAGATTTGGGTATAATATAGAGGAAATTCTTAATTAAATAATAAAGTAAAATTTTCCTTAAAGTGGTAATCATAGGTCGAAGGTGAAAAAATCCATTGATGAAATTATATGTTTAATGTTACCATTATTGATGGAATTGGAGTTATCAATTAGAGATTACTCCAAAAGTATGAGTTTTTACATGCCAAGCATTACCTTTGGATGCAAAATTTCAATTACGAAGTTCAAAACAGAAAGGAGCATCTAGTAAAGATATAAATTAGAAGAAATGGGTTCATAAAGAATGGTGAAACAAGCAGGATGACGAAGTAACTTCCTAGAGAGATTTATTGATATCACCGCTTTTACTGAAATAAGAAATTTTATTTAGGATTTATGGTCAAGAATAGATTACTGCAATACCCTAAGGGTATTGTCAGAAGGTCACTCAAAAATTTCAAGAAAATTGAGAAAAAAATAGAAGTGCACGTTATCATATGCATGCCAATTCATCAATTATAGCTAAAAATTTTAGAAGCGTAGAATGTAACATCAAGAATTTTTCTTTCATATAAATTTCAGAACGATTTTTTTAAAGGGCATAGAATGTAATAATTGGGTTTCTTGCATTGAACTTTTCACTTCTCTTTAGAGAAATCCATTAGAATTATGCTTATCACTTTTAGCTAATACAAGAATCTTTTTATACGTTTGATCTTGACTAAGATCAAGGTATAATAGAAATTATATATATAGAATTCAGTTCAGTAAATCATATGTTATTCATGATAAGTAAATATTTAGATTATGCACTAAAATTAATCAGATATTGGCAAAGAGTCTAACATGTGCAAGTTAGACCCTAACTTAAGTATAGCCCAAGGGTTAACTTAGATTATGACTAAGAAGTTAGTTTGATTCAAGTCTAGTTTTCGTTTAAGACTAGGGATGAAAGATTGCTCAGGTTGTAATGGCTCTAGTCCAACTCAATTAGTGCAAATTTGTGGACTTAGTTATTTTTTTAAAAGCGGTTAACTAAATTATACGTCATAAACCCTTCCCTATTAATATATTAGATCTTACCTAATGGTTGGTATAGTAAGTACTCGATGTAGGACTAACTAGACTAACTAATTATTGGAGATCTTATATTCCACACACCTAAAAGAAATTCCGTTCATGAAACTTCTTTTATAGCTCATGAGCCTAATAAAATGTACCTAGACAGACTCCTTTCATCCAATATGGTCTCAAATTAGATCTGATACCAGCTATAACAGCCTTGACGACCCAATTAGAACAAGCTGATGGAGTTAGTCATTTCTTCAAAATTGGTTATCTAAATTGAAGATCATAAGTATACAACTTGTAAACCGCTTATGGTTAGGGTTTTACCTGCTTTTAGTTTTTCCTGGTTTGAATTAGTCTCGAGTCAGTTCAAGTGAGTTCGAGTCAAACCAGTTTTTAGACCATGAGTTTAGGGCCCATGTGACTGTATGGGCATGTTATAGAGGTTGAGTATGCCCGACATGCAGATGATAGCTTCAGTTATGCTACATCAAAGCATGAGTTATTAGTGTATACACGAGGTATACAAATTTTTTTATGTGTTAGGCAGGGTTTTATGGCTAGATCTAGGTCGTTGAAGTGTTTAGTATCCATTTGGGATTTTCAAGGTATCTCATTTACATGCATCTTAGGAATTTTGGACTACTGAATTATACCTATGGGCCTAGCTTGATTGAGTTGCAGATTTTTACTCGACTGAGTTCAGAGTTTTGAGGCACATTTAGCCTTCTTGCCTTGATTTCTACTTATAAAGTCACTTTTAGGCCTCAAGTCAGTTTCGACTTTGGACGGTCTCGATCCGTGCTTTCCGTTACATATATATATATATATATATATATATATATATATATATATATATATATATATATATAACATATATCATAGGTGGGCCCCACTTGGTCTACAAGTTATCAAACATTTAGATCGTGTCATATGGCAAGGTCGTAGTCGTCCATGTCAGCCCTAGCTTTTACCCAAGTTATTTTTCAGTGACTTTACCTTATTTTCGGAGGATTTTCACTATTAGCGTTGCCACCAGTTTGGGCCGCCACTGGCGAGTCTCCAGTCTGCCTCCAGCCATCGGACTAGTACCAATGTGATCGCCTTGCGGCCAGCTATTAATCCAGGCCCTACTCCGGTACTAGTGTCGCCATAGTAGCAGTCGGTAGGGTCTATGTCTTAGTCATTTTCCGCCACCGCTGCCGCTTTCAGGGCATTTTTCGGCGCCGGTGAGGCCAACCACCACAACAACTTCCCCTATCCAAGATATTTATTTTGAGACCACCCATGACCACCGTTGTAGCCACGATCACCAGCAACGGTGATTCCTCCTCTTTTCTGGCCAATAGCCGGCCGGACCTTGCCAATCACCACCGCCATCACCTCCGCCTCGACGTCCTTTATTGATTGCAATTGGTGGCAGCCTCTGCCCTCTGCTGTTGGTGATTTTCGGCAATGGGCACCACCAGTTCATTTGTCTACGTTCATGTCTGCTTGCCCGCATTTGTGTCTACCAAACCGAGTCTTGTTCACCTGCTCGCCAACTCACCTACCTGTCCGCCAGTCCATGCTCGTGTCTACCCAGCCGACCCAACCCACCTTTCTAGTTAACCACCAGAGTTAACTCCACCCGACTCGGTCTGGTTCACCCATTCGACTCGCTCTCGTTCCACTAGTTGACTCAGTTGCCCGTTTGCGGCCGTTTCTCATCTAGTTTCAGTAATTTGAGAACCTCTAAATTAGTTTAGATACATATTCACATGATTTCGTATGTTTAGATTTTATAATTATTTTTCTTTATTTATTATTTGTTTTATTTATTTATTTATTATTTATTCATTCATTCATTATTATTCACTTCTTGTTATTTACATATGTATTGATTATAATACTTATTTATGAGATTATTTATTGATATTAATGATATATTTACTTATTAATATTAATTTTATTCATGTTTACTAAATTATGTATTTATTTATTTATTTATTTATTTGTTTGTTCGCATGTATGTTAATTATTTATTTATATTAATTATTTATTTTTGTATTAGATAGTTATCCTATTATTATAATTCATGATTAATTAATATTAACTATTTATTTATTTATTGAATTATTATGTATTTATTTATTTAATTATTTATGTGTTACTAACACGAGATATGTGATGTTACTCGTGTTAGCCGTGTATTACATAGCATAATTATATTATTATTTTATGATTAGAGAATTATTTATTTTTACGTATTTATTATTTATCTAATAATTCATGAGTGTATTTATTTATTTATTTATTAGTCATTTTTCCTATTTTATCTTGATTTGTATGCAAGGTGTTTAGTTGTAAGTTTGTTTAGCATTGTCTTTTATTGTAATGTTATTGATGATGTGAGCGCACACTATGATCATGCATCATATAAAATTTTTAGCCTTTTACTTAGTAGTGGGTTTCGATGTAGGTTCCAGAGTCTAAGCTCGTCGAAGATGAGATGCCATACTTGGAGCTTGGTCCACAGGTCCATTTAGGACTCGCCCCTGATTTATCACTCTATTATGTGTGATTTGATTTATTATTTACAGGATGGGTTAAGTGATATTTTATCGGATCCTACTTAACTCAGGTCATTTAGTCGAATAGTTTTTCGGACTAATAACCCTTTAGGATGAAATCCCTCGAGTCTAATTTCTGAAAACAATATTCAGGCCTGAGTTAAGTATATATTGCAGTTAAGTATATATTGCCTTCAGGCCTATGATTTTAAATCCCTTCCCATGCTTTTATATATATATATATATATATATAATTTATATCAGAATTTTCAATGAGACGAGAGATGGTAAATTGACTTGCACATATAATGAGTGCTACTCACAGCAGGCTCTGGATTAGTGAGAAAGTTGTTCCATTCCGAAGGGATCCTAACAAATTCTGGTTTTTAGTTGCTTACACCTCTAAGAAAATGTGGAGGTTTACAAATACTAGTTCAAATGGTATTGAAGGGGGTTACCTAGAGAATATTCGCCCTTCGTGCTCAGGGCTAGGATATGTATGGAGGACATGACATGGCTAAGGATATATTGGTAGTCCCAAGGGATCAGAAAAATGAGAAAATGCTGAGAGAGGCATCAACAAACTAGTAAGCTTAGGATACTACGGGTCTACAGCCTGGTAGCTCCTCAGTAAATGCCCTTATAGAGAGTTTAGTGAAAGCATATAATAATTTTCTTTTAAGTGACAGTCATCTCTCATTTGATAGTTTGGTATTTAGTTATTTTCTAAACCAGTGATATCCTTTACTAACGCTTTTTATATTATATTATATTATATATATATATATATATATATATATATATATATGTCTTGTGTGCCCTTATAAAGAGTTTAGTGAAAGTATATAATAGTTTTCTTTTAAGTGAGAGGTATCTCTCACTTGACAGTTTGATATTTAGTTATTTTCTAGACCAATGATATCTTTACAAATGTTTTTTATATTATATTATATTATATTATATATATATATATATATAT